>JAODAL010006124.1:0-136645 GCA_025379985.1 Phyllomedusa bahiana
ACAGTCGCCCCGCTTTTTTTACGGGGGGTTGGGAGTGTGCCGTGGCGGTACTTGGGGCGGGGGGGCCCCGGGGCATAGATTATTGTTTACTCGCAGTGGGTAAGGCCGTGAATTTAAAATTCATGTCACTTACTCCCCGCGCATCGTATTGTATGCCCGGGGAGAGGAGGGCGTAATCCATAGTTCTCTATGAGAACTGTGAATTACCGTAATGACTGGGGTGCATTTAGCTCGTATTAGAGCGTTATACGCCGCAAAATACGCGCCAAAATGCGCCCCAATTTAAGCCGTGTGAACCTAGCCTTAAAGTGGCTCTCCCATGTCGACTATTTCTCCTCAAAGGACCCACTGGGATCAGATGATATCAATGCATTTGATAATTTGCACACTTTCTCCATCCGCTGTTTTTTTTTGCTAGGAGAAACGGCAAAACGTGATATTGCATGGTCCTCAAATCAAATGAATGAATGATCATGTAATACATAGTCATCCACGTCCTTCAGAGTTGGTGCAGCTATTTGCAGTGGTCCTATGCTCTGGATATAAGGATAATAAAGGGGAACTTAAGAGGCAGCCCCTCTCTATTACATCCATATCCCCTAATAGATTGTATGAATAAGGTTTGTTTTAAAAACCCTTTTTAAAGTGTCTGTAATTAGCAGTAAAGGAATACATTGCTCTTGGTTAAGGCACCTTGGAGCTCATCTCGCGGCTGGAACAAGAATAGATAGAGCAGTTGGTCATATATTCTAGATCAGTATTTCTTAACCTTTTTTGAAGGGCCAGCGGACATGGTCATTCCACTGCAGATTTTGCTCTACAAATATGACTATTCCAAAGCAAAATTTTATGTGGAATTGCTGTGTGCTCTGTTTTGTGTGTGGATTTCTCTCTTTTTTTGGGGGGGGGGGGGTAAATTTTGGTAAGGTGTTGAAAACCCCTGTCACTTATATTGTAAATTGCTGTGGATTTATGGTGGCAGTCCTTCCCTTGTAGAGCCAGCCTAAGAAGATGGCATAACAGGTGACCAGTATATTTGGAGGTTTTGTGCACCAAAAGGGTTTAGACTTGGAATAAAAAAATGTGCTTTGTTCACGCTTTTGCCATGGCTTCAGCTATAAAACTACAACTAACAAAAGATTCTTTTTAGGCTACCTTATTGCTGTAGTCAGCAGGAACTCCTGATACAGGGCAAGAATATGCTATAGTCTCAAAGATGTATGATCAGGGCTGCCATTAGTCATTCCAGGGCTCTATACAGCAGAAGCATTAGTGGACACAGCCCATTATTGGTTCCCATCTTGCATCATATCAGATGGCTCCTTTTTAAAAACTATTTGCAAAGTGCCTCTGCCAGGATTTCTGCCATTTCTGCCCCAATGGTACTCTTTGTGCGAGTATAAAACCCCTTTGACTTAATGATCCTGTAGGTAAAGTATTACATTCAGGGGTTTGTCTACTTAACTTTTTTCTGTTATTATTAGCATGCTACTGCTCATTTAAAAATAAAAAAAACACTTATACTCCCCTCACCTTGTATCCGGTGCTGTGCCGTCCTTAGTCGGCACCATTCTTCGGTTCACTTCTTTCTTCGTCCAGATGGGGCCATCACCACTGCAGGGGTCATGTGCCACTGCCTGACGTCACCGATTTGGACACGTGATCCATGCAGCCAATCAACAGCTGCATTGGTGGCATCCCCGTTCAGAAATAGAAAGAAGTAAATAGAAAACCGGTGGAGAGTGAGGATGGCGCAGCACTTGATCCAAGGTGAGGGGACAGGTAAGTATTGTTGTTTTTCTATTTTAATTTTAGGTGGGCTAAAGTATGCTAATAATAATAAAAAAATAATAATCGTACAGCCCCTATAATACTAAAGCCCCATTTACACCACGTTTTTGCCTTCCGTTCATGGGATTCATCGGGATACCTTAAAAATTCATCCTGATGGGCACTACACATGGTTTTTGGCCGATACAGAAACCGGACACTTTCACTAAATAGGGCAAATGTAGTTCAACTAGACTGCCGGTCTAAAGCTACCCCTTAATTATATGTAAGCGATTAGCTGAATTCTAATGTATATCTTCTTTTTTTTTTTTTTGTTGAATACATTCATTTGAAAACACACATGTTATATATGATTTGCTGAATTCTTCAGGGTCACATTTGTAAAGGAAAGCATTCTGCTGGGGTCACATTGTGAAGGAAAGCAGGTTAAAAAAGATAACCCACATCTAACTCCGGGTGCTGCAGAGGGCTCTTGATGAAGATGCATTGCAAGTAGTATTGTCATAGTACAAGAGAAATGTCTCTTGGAGCTCCTAAGTGATCCCAATTATGTTTTCTTTCAAGGTATAGTTATTTTAGCATTTCAATCCTTGTACAAATGGAATGCAATTGGAGATGCATGCAATATTCATGAAACTTAAATAGTGCAGGATCATTTATAGCCCAGTATTTATTCATCATATAGATTGAGCACTGCAGCTCTAGTTTTGCCGGCATTTCGCATCAGCTGAATGGTTCTGCCAAATAAAGGTGCAGTATACAAGGCATGATTAGCTCATGTTCCCATGTACCCATTGGAGCTCCAGTGATTTGAAGATTAAAAACAAAATCAAACACTAAGAAATTATCTATTGTCAGATATTTTGTGACTTCCAAAAGGAATTCCTTTAGATCCAGGGGATATCTAGTGTAACAAGCCAAGAACCAATGTAGAGCACAAATGGCCAAATCATGGGGGATGATTGTGTACGATTGTACGTCTGCAGTTATCAAAGTATATGTATGATCCCACTCAAATTTTTCAATTTTTTTTTTTTTAAATCCTGAATATCTCCTAAGAAACCTTTATCCTTTTATATATTTTGGATCACTGGCTGCAATCTTCATCTTCTCTGTGACAGTTTAACGGTTTCTATAATTCCACTTTTTTATTGCTATGTAGTATGCCTGGCAGTGTAGAAGCGAGGTGTATTAGATGTTCTAAAACGGCAGAACTGGTAACCTTCATGATCCCATATCCTACCCTCAGTCTGCCATGAAAACTCAATGGTACTCCGTAATAAGCTATAGGAGATCTTCTGTTTGACCTCTTATGTGCTATGGTCAGTATTGATTATGGCATCTAAATGGTTATATGACTGGAATCTGAGTTCTCTCTGATTCCCCATTCGAGGGTGTTGTTGAATAGTACAGCTGGCAATCAGAAGTGATTTCACAGGCACAGCTCCTGTGTCTTTGCAATCACTACAACAACCTGCATAGTTCCTGTAATAGTGTGTCATAAGGAGGGAGGAGGTAACTCATTTTCTAGTTAGGGAATTTGGAGCTCAGTGTAAAAAAACCAAAAAACAAATCAAGGGTGGCTTGGCTTTCTGATGCGGCTGTCAAAGCTGTGCTACCATCTGTGACTTGCTGAATGTAGGGGTTTGGAGGTGTACAATAGAGCTTCAAATGCAAGATGGCACCCACTCCCTGTGCTGATGGCACAAAGTGTTCACTGTATACTTCAGGGTAAGTGAAGAATAGGCCCTTTTGCGCCCAGACCTTGTCCAATCCAGCTCAATGTGCCTGAGCATTCGAGGGCCACTTAAAATGACGTGCGGGCCTTGAGTTTGACATGTGTTATAGAGCAAGCAAAGCTAAGCAAACTGATCTATAGTCTTGTGGGGAAAAATTCAGTAGAACTTGTAACTCATTCTTCCAAATCTTTGCTTGTTTTTGGTTACATAGACCAGTGGGTGGTTTTATGAATGAATGACTGTCAGCCACCTTTGTATTAGTCCGCATAGAGAAATAGCGTAAATTTATGAGAAGACCCCCCCTGCTATTTAAACCAAAATTAAGCGGAAATTAAAATGAATGAGTTACAAGTTCTACTGCACCTGCCCTACGACTACATATCAGTCTGCTCAGCTCCACGTGCTTTATGATATAGTGTTGACAGATCAGATAGCAAATTCATTGGGACAGGTTCCCCCTTAAAAGGGGAAATTGCAATAGGTTATCCCCCCCCTTTTTGAGGACAGCCAACAGGTCAACCCCCGTTTCCCGCGCTGTGTCCCTCATTCTATAAGTGCTGTAGTTTTTTGACTTTCAATGCCAAATCTTATTCATGAGCAGGTGTTAGCCCCACCTCCAAAGGGTACCCCGCCATTTACAGTTTTCAATCTTTTTTACCCATTTAAAATAAAGGTTTTCAATGGGGTGGGCGGGGGTGATCAGGTTTTGGGGGGGGGGGGGGCGACACATGAAAAACCAGATTCTTTTTTGACTCTTTTTCTGGCTGAAAAAAGGGAGATTTTTAAACTTAAATGCTCTAAAACCCCGCATTTACAGAATAGGGGCCCACGCTGGAAACAGCAGGTCTGACACTACCTTGTGCTGCCCTCAGCAAAGGGGGCATCAACTTTGTGACAGGTTCTCTTTAAGCATGAAGCTAAGCCAGCACAGTATTGACAAATGGTCAAGCACCCTGTTGTGTTCACGGTCTTGCATGCTATATATACATCTTTTTTCATGTACGCAGTCAATCTATGATGGTGGTTGGGCTCTCATTTTCAAATTTCAGCAATATTGTTTATCTAGTTATATAAAAATAACACAGTAGATTTATCAGTGGTTTCAAACTGCATTCCCTTCCATACTTTTACTATGACACTCTGTTGGGGATTTTGGTTGGATTTCTGTTTTGATGGCTAAAATAGAGATGTATGCTATGGTATTATGGCCGTCATAAGAGATGAAAACCACAGTGAATCATGTTTTTAGTCAGTGAGGTCCATTGGTCGCTGTCACAGCCTCATGACTTGCATTATAATCAGAAAACCATGAAAGCCCAAAGTGAAAGACTTTAAATTTTTCCTTTAATTCATTATTTTTTTTTATTTTTTGGTAAAAAAAATACTTGATTAACACATATATATTGTTCATTTTACTTAAACTAGCTAATATGTTGGCTTTTAGATCAGATTGCCGTGCAGCTTTTTGTGCTGTTACTAGACAGGTAATTACTCATCCCATATTTGTGTCTGAATATTTGTTATAAATCTTCCTGCCAAATCCTAAAATATTATTTTTGGAAAGCGGTTTGAGACATTATTGGCCCAGCAGGGGACTCATGCTGTTCTTTTTTTAATCTGTGATATTGATTACATTGCAGATTGTACTTTGTTGCATGTTTTATTCATTCATTGTATAGCTACTGGTGTAAATAAATAGCAATTAAGTATGCACATTTTACAGGAAAAGTTATGCAGGGGTTTACAATAAAAAAAAGGTGCTTTATTAATTATATTGGTTATGCTGTAAATTTCAAGTTGATTGTGATCAGAAAATTTTTGATACATAGCCTTTTCTGCGGAGAAAAAAAAAAAAAAATCTTTATTGTTGGGGTTTTGCATTCTTGTTTAAAGGGATTTTACCATCTGGCTGTTTAATAGAGCCTGCCCTTCACAACCAACTTCAGGCTTCCACGTCCTGGTTAGGCTGTGGGTGTTTCTATAGCTGTGAATGACATTTGAGCTCTGCTATTGCTAACTGAGCCTGTTCGAGGAACATTGGTGATGGAGAGGTTTTAACAGCAGGGCACAAGGCTTCGGAGCTCTAAAATCTGTCAGTAAGAAAGATAAACCAAAAGGGTTTTCGTTGCTGATAGCCCCAGAGAGTGATTTTTCCCTCTGGCTAGGGCTGCTAGAGCTGAGAGAGGGGGTTGTTGGCCTAGGAAATTTGTAAACAAGCAGGAGAGAAGAACTGCTCTAACTCTAAAAGGAAGCAAAATCAGAACAGCAGTGTATTTGATAATAATCTTTACCTTTTGTCCACTTGTTTAAATCTAATCAATTTGGTGAGAATTCCCTTTTAAGTGTTTGCACCCTCCAGTGTTTTTTTGCTAGGTTATATTCACACTAGATGTAGTTTTCCTGTTATGCTCTTTTGCAATTAAAGAACTGCGTCCATGTGTTGCCTAAGATTTGTTATCTGTCTCAAATGCCTTTTTCCATTATTCACTTTGATGTGGAAAACATGTGGCTTTGAAGACCACATATAAATAATCACTGATGTGCAGAGGGATTCCTTGTGTGATGAGCTATTGATATCTATGAATATGTCTACACAGCATAATTTTGAAGCGTAAATTTACACTTCAAAATTAGCTCGAAAATACGCCTGATTAGAAGTGTATTTATTTATTTATTTTAAAGTGTGGCGCGTATTTTGAGGTATTTATGGGCCGAAAATAAGCTCTACCATTGTTTCTATGTGGAGTTCACTTAAACACCTCAAAAATTGACAAGACATTTAAATTCACACGAGTAAAATCATCCCTAAATATGGGTCATTAATACGCTTGCAAATTACGCGTTGTGTGAATGACAGAGGATATTTTACATTGGAATCAATGAGAGTTGCATAGAACATTGCTTAAAGAGAACCAGTCACATAGTTTATGCCCCCCTTTGCTGAGGGCAGCACAAGCTAGTGACAGACATGCTGTTTCCAGCACTGTGTCCCTTACTCTGTAACATGCAGCAGTTTTAAAGTAGTTAAAGAGAACCTGTCACATAGTTTTTGCCCCCCTGGCTGAGGACAGAACAAGCTAGTGACAGACCTGCTGTTCCCAGCACTGTGTCCCTTATTCTGTAAGATGCTGTAGTTTTTGTGTATTGCTCAAATCTGCAGTTTTCAGCCAGAAGAGTCATTCGAAGAGTCCTTCAGAGTGTCAGTTTTTTTCAAACCCGGCCAATCGGAGGATAGCCCCGCTCACCTCAACTGACAAACCTATTACTTTGAATAGGTAGAAACATGTGAATAACTGTCATTGGGTGGAGCTAGTCTTTGGTGGGTGGAGCTAACACCTGCTTAGGAATAAGATTTGAGGGGTAAATGCTCTAAAACTACAGCATCTTACAGAATAAGGGACACAGCGCTGGGAACAGCAGGTCTGACTCTAGCTTGTGCTGTCCTCAGCAAGGGGGGCACAACCTATGTGACAGGTTCCCTTTAATGGTCAAATCTGCAGTTTTCAGCCAGAGAAGAATCATGAAAAGAGTCAGTTTAATTCATACCCCGCCCACCTGAGGCTAGCCACGCCCACCTAACAACTGATTAATCTATTACTTTGAATAGGGAGAAACATGTGAATAACTGTCAGGTGGGTGGGGCTAACACCTGCTCATGAATAAGCTGGACTCTTTTCTGGCTGAAAACTGCCAGATTTGAGCATTAAATACTCTAAAACTCCAGCATCTTACAGAATAAGGGACACAGCGCTGGAAACAGCAGGTCTGGCACTAGCTTGTGCTGTCCTCAGCAAGGGGGGCATAAACTATGTAAAGGTTCCCTTTAAAACTTATTTTATGTACCAAAATAAGCATAAGGCCGTGTTCACATGGCTTATTTCCGACGGATTTGTGAGCCGGATTCCGCTCACAAATCCGCCGTGAATAAGGGGCGGGACGGGGGCGCCGCTCCCCGGCCTCATAGACAATGCATTGTTTACGGCGCGTCCGCGCCGTATATAATGTGCATGTCACTTTCTCCCCCCGCGGCGGATTCGCCGAGCGGGGAGGAGCAACGGAATCCACTGTTCTCTATGAGAGCAGTGGATTACCGTAATTACTCCGACGGATTGGCGCCGGACTGCAGCTCAATTCCGGCGCGGAGTACGGCTCCAATCCGCGGAGAAATAAGCCGTGTGAACGAGGCCTAACAGTACATCATGTAAACATACCCTAGGGCTTTAGCATAATTCTGTACAGGATTTAAAGTCTTTTGTAGAGTATGTTCACACGATTATAGTGCGGATGTATGCACCGCTACATGCCCGCAGCTTCAGAGGGATGTGCTGGCCAGCGCGTAGCTCTGAACCCTCTCACTGACTGTCATTTATCCCAGCACATAATCGCTGGGAAGAATTGACATGTTAGTTCTTTCCCTGGGTGCGTATTGTGCACTGGGGGAAAGAACAAGTAATCACAGCTCTCAATGAAAGCTATGAATTACCGTAATATCGGCCCGGACTTCGGGCGTATTGAAGCGCAATTACACACTGAAGTACGGACCGACATTACGCCATGTGAATATACTCTTAGGGTACGCTGGATACAGTTGGATCAGTTTTCATGGTATGGCATTTAATCATTGAGCTTGGCGTCTAATGCAGCAGTAGTTCTTAATGTGTAGAGGATGATGTGATGTTGATACTACACGTGCAGAGCATTGCGCTCTTGTCATGTCCCGCAATATCATTAATTACATCTCCACCTTCCATTTTTGTTATTCCCTTGTTGAGCTCTTTCTCCAATCACTTCCCTGACTCTTCATTGCTGTGGTTTGTTCTGCTTGGCAACATGTTTCTTATTTGCTGCAGCCTGCAAGTGCACATCTGCAAGGTCAGCCTGGATACAGTACAGCAGCACTGCATTACTCTATAGCATGTCAATATGTGCACCTATTCTGCTAAGCCAGTGTTATACATGTATACCTTAAACCCTACGACGAGTTACTATAAGTGGTAACCACAGACAATATTCATAATATACTCAGCATTATTCCTCTTAATAGTAAAATCATTGTACAATGCAGTCAGCATCAAAAATGCAACCAGGTTTCTTTGAACATCACTTGTTCCTGTTACTACTTTTATAGTCTACAGTTCATGGTCATCAACTTTGGTAATTTGTATCCCAATGATCCTTAAAGGGATCTTCAAAGACCTTTAAAAACCTTCTTACCTTACCTACTGTGTTGAAGCAGAAAATTAGCCCATACATCTCCCACCATTCCAGACTGCAGTGTTCCCCCTGCTGTTTTATAATTTCAGTGCCAAGATATAAAATTAACCCATACTTACCTCTCCAATCACCATCGTCCCGTGTTCCCCCTGGTCTCCTACCGATGATGTCACGTTACTGGATCACATGATGCTGCAGCCAGTCACTGACCTCCGTGGTCACATGCTGTACATGCAGGCCTGTGACTACTGAGGCCATAGATTGGCTACAGCATCATATGATCCATGAATGTGATCAGTAGGAGACCAGGGGGGACACGGCACAATGGTGATTGAAGAGCTAAGTATGGGTTAATTTTCTATTTTCTCACTGAAATAATTAAACACCAATGATTATAAGCCCATCTACCTATTAACCACTTGTCACAGATGTAATTTTATCGTTTTACAAGTTAATGGTGTCACATATGTATAAAGTGGTTCCTTAAGTTACAGTGGCCTTTAGGATATTTTCACCATACAGTGATCTTTCCTGAGGCATTGTATGGTGAGCGTGGTCTCAAGATACAATGCCACAGACACTGCAGATCTGCGGCTCATGTGATTGTTGGAAGATCCAACCAATTATCATGAACATTTTACTTGTAAAACCTCTGTATTAGTGAAGTGCATGCATCCATTGGCGGTCTAGTAGCGCCTCTCTACAGTACGGTGCTGTGCGGTACTACATGTCCTGTACTGCTTTTAGGCTATGTTCACACGGCGTAATTGCGGGGCGTACAGTACGCCCCGCAATAACGCCGAATGTTTGGGAGTACTGATCAGCGCGTACCCCTGCGAAGCCGGCCGGCCCCATAGACTGTCATTGCTCGTGGCACGTATTCGCCGCAAGTGATTGATATGTCACTTATCTTCGCGTGTACAATACAATCGGATTGTACGAGCGGGGAAAAGAGGCGTAATCCATAGTTCTCTACTAGAACTATGGATTACCATAATTTCGGCGCGCATCTCGCTCGTATTAGAGCGCAAATACGACGCGAAATGCATGCCGAAATCACCCCGTGTGAACAAACCCTTACATGTACCAGGATGAGCGTCTCTTTTGGACACAGTTGAGCATGGACCCATTTTCCGATACATTGTGTATAAAGTACATAACCCAAAGGAGCTCCTGTTCTCAATCAGAAAGTGATTTCCAGCAGCTCCTTCTGTGCGATGTTCTCACGTGCTTTATCTGGATTAGTTATCGGCTTAATTTACTTCAATTTCTTTTTGCATTATGATTGACATAATTTATGGTGACATTTTTGGGCTTCAGAACCAATGACCATTTTCTCATAACGTTATGCGTATACAACATCCAGTGGTTGTCCTGGAACCAGTTAATATTGTATGTTAAGAGACCACTGTATTTGGGTTTTACAAAAGGTTAATATCCTTTAAACAGTGCCAGCACATTCCAGTTGCTTAGTTCTGGGCCGTATGTTTGGAGTAAATGTCAGGACATTTTTTTCGGTTTATACTCCAGTACCATGCCAGGAGAAAAATGGATGTGAATCGGTGTGAGTGCTGAGGTACAGATAAATCATTCTGACACTTCTCTTCACTAGGATTAACATTGGTTGGATGGTAAATGTATATTATCCCCTCAATGTATTGGGTTAACAAAGTGACTTTGATCTCTGCCCCTGGCTGCACTGTGAACCTAACCTGCATCTGCTTGGTAATCCTTCCTTGCTTCTGTTAGAATGACTGAATCTGACAAGTGCTGCTACACTTTTAAACTTTTAGCAGAATAAAAACAAAAAATCCAGAGGAAGTTTATTTGCTAAATACGATTGCGCCCACTCATGGTGCAGTGTTTGAAATAGGTCCATATAAAGCCTCCGAAAATGTGCCCAAATTATGTACCTAATAGAAGTTTGACATTCTAAAAACTCTTTGTTTAGTGCATAAAAAAGCCATAAAAGTTCTGAACTGCTGACTGATAGATAATTGGGATTTTGTAATAATTCTCAATTAGGACATATGAATGTCTTAAATGGGTTACTCTTCCCAGGATGTAGCTCTGTTAGGCAGAAGAGCCCCTAACGTATGGCTGCTCTACTGGAGTTGGGCCTTCCATTTGTTACATAGATGGCCAATTATGGGATGCCCATAGCCGGACCACTGTTGGAGCTGCCATTTGTAAGAGGTTTTCTGTGGGGAGATGTGAAAGCAAGCATTCTAATGAGGTTCAGATACTTGCAAAGAAATATGACCCCATCAAATATATTTTACTATCACACAGTGATAAGAATGGCTGTACGGGAAAAGTAATAATCCAGAGGGAATTATGAAGTTTTTTAAATTTTTTTTTATGTATTTTACTTATTGATATAGCAGCTATATTCCACAGCACTGTACAGAGATTGCCATTATTCACATTGGTCCCTTTCCCCATTGAGTGTAATACCTTGAGGAGTACAAAGGAAAAGAAAAAGGGTTTGCTCACCTGCAAATGTATGCTCCTGGGAGAGACAGAGCTGTGCACTACCACCGCCTTGTGGTTCTGTAAAGCAAGAGAAAGTCCAAGTGCCGCTGCGATATCAACTGCCCAATGACTTTTTGTAAAAAATTTAGAAAAAACTTTATTGGAAATCCAAAAAATAAAATATATCAAACTGGAACTACGATTAAGAAGCTTCGGCTTCGAAACGCGTCAGTCTCCGTAAACGCTATTTCTGTTATCTGCTCTTCCATGCATGGGTTTATGTATTTTGATATATTTTATTTTTTGGATTTCCAATAAAGTTTTTTCTAAATTTTTTACAAAAAGTCATTGGGCAGTTGATATCGCAGCGGCACTTGGACTTTCTAATACCTTGAGGAAACCCAAGGTATTTGGAGTGTAATACCTTGAGGAAACCCACAAAAACATCGGAAGAACTTACAAACTCCTTTCAGATGTTGTCCTTGGTGGCATTTGAGCCCATGATTCCATTGCTGCAGAGCAACATGCTAATCACCGAGTCACCGTGCTGCCTGATTAATGAAAGTTGTGTAGACAAATCGTCCATTATATAGGAGCTTGCTGTTCTCTCCACAGTAGTGAGTAGTTTGCAGTAGTGTAACCTTAGTCTCTGTTTATGCTACAATTCACCAGTCTAATTATTCACTTTTAGTTTTTTTTCCGTGAATGCGTTCTGTGCTGTGAAAGTAAACCAATAATATTGAGGCCACACATGTAAAGCAATTCCATTATGTCTCACTGAGTGACACATGAGGGTTGCACAGTAGTTGTATGAAAGTTACAAAGAGACAAAGCGATCTGCTGGTGGCACACAGCAATCAGGCACATAGACTGATGTTACTAACCTCTAAGTGACAGGGCAGCACAATAACCTAAAATCAAGACTGCAGCCCCATAGTGCCAGCTTACCACAGTCAATGAATATATATATATATTTTTTTTAGGGAGAGCTCATCTGAATGTAGTCTTTTTAATTTGCTCTGTAATCTTTCCAAGGAAAGGACATGTCCTAATTCCGTTCACATAAGAAATAATTGCAGTTGTTACATCTATGGACACTATTTATGACAAAAGGGTTTCCTTTTAGGGCGCATCCACACGGCAGTGGACAAATCCACTGCACGGATTTTCCACCGGTCTTTTTTTTTTTTACACCGCCGGTGGTCCGAAAAACATTGAACATGTTCATTCTTCCACCGGTTTTCGGGCGGTACATGAACAGGTCAGTGTGAAGGGAGAGGGCTTTTCTCCGCAAACAGCAGAGAAAAGCCGCCCCCCTGTGGCCGTGTACATGGCTCCAAAAGAGAGCAAATACCGGTAGGATAATCCGACCGGTATTTGCTCTGTGCTGTGGGGACATGCCCTAAGAATGTCTTGGAGTTTCTGCCCTGAGTGCACATTGAGCAGACCTTTTCTGTACTGCATTTAGATTTTACCTTACAGGTAAAATTTGCTGTTTTTTCACAAATCTGCTTCTTGTGCATGAGGGTTTAGAGCTAAATCCTCCGGCATTACCGTGCACTAGAATATCATAAATCCACTATAATACAACATAATTGTTCTATGCTAGTGAGACCATATCACTGTCTTATTTGGTCTCTGAGTAAAGTCACTTGAAAACGGTTTCTGGATTAGACGACACTGCGCTTCATTAGACTGCAGCAATGTCGCAGGCTGTGGCTTGGCAGAATGTCACACTTGTGTATCCAGACCTGCTGAGGCAGCCAAGAGATAAAAAAAAAAAAAAGCTGAATTACCTCTACTTTACCCTGAAGTTTGGAGCAGGATTCATATTGGATTATATGACTACAGACAGTTTCTGGGTTCTGAGCAAGATCGGTTCTGTAGGTTTATTCTTAAATTGAATTTGCATGTAGTTGTAAGGCTAGGTTCACACGGCTTAACTGCGGGGCGTAATTTCGCCCCGCAATTACGCCGTGTGGACGGGGGCGGGGCGGGAGCAGGGGAGTGAGCGGGGGGCCGGCACTTCGCCGGCCCATAGACAATCACTGCTAGCGGCGCGTATACACCGCTAGAAAGTGACATGTGGAGACGTAATCCATAGTTCTCTATGAGAACTGTGAATTACCGTAATGAATGGGCCGTTTTCGGCCCGTAATTGGCGCACTTTGGCGCGTAATTACGGACCGAAATACGGCCCATTTTAAGCCGTGTGAACCTAGCCTACCAAGTAAATTTTTTTTTTTAAGTGTAACAACGGCAAACGGTGTTTTTTTTTGGTGGGGGGGGGATAGTATAGCGATGGGTTACATTTTTTTTTGTTTTACCTAAAGAACTTTGCTCTTTTTGGTCCGCAGAGAATATACGATAGGGTTTCACACCTGATTATTTTTGTGTCTGTGAACTTTTTAAATTCCCATATTTAGGCTCAAAAAGCAAAACTCAAGTAGTCATACCTTAAGTTAGATGGTGTGTGGTCTCATAGAACTGTAATAACTCGTAACAACTGCAAGCAACACAGCCACTTCTATCCTAAGATGGGGAAAGACGTAACAGGTACAGATAATTAATGAGCAAAACCTCACACACAACCTCACACACCCTTCCACTAGGGGAGCAGCTGAATGATAAAAAACTGCACCTTAAGTAGGTACCAATTCACACCAGTATGCAAAAGCCAAAGTACAATCGAATAGTAGAGGTGTCATCGGTTGTAAGCCAGCATGGTATACCACATGTGTCTGTATAAATGGCGGCACCTTCTGTATCACCTTATCTATATTCAATTATAATACCAGCAACCACCCCTTCATACATGGAAAGTGTGTGAGTGGTTGTCTTATCATTTTTTTTGCATTTGTGCAGTCTCCCCATGCATAATATTGTGGCTTTTTCACATACTGGTGTGAACTGGTACCTACTTAAGGTGCCGTTTTTGTTATCATTCAGTTGCTCCCCTAGTGGATGGGTATGTGAGCTTCTCATTAATTGTCTGCACCTGTTATATCTTTCCCATGTGGAATAGGGGCTTGTATTGCCTGCTACGGAATTCAGTCTATAGTCCAGTCATTGAGCTGTAAGTATGGACTTGTGGTTTTGTTTTTGAGTAATTAGTGTCCCATTTTTCTGTGATTTTTCCATTTAAGGCTTCATTAAATCCACAGCACAGCTCGTCTTGAATTAATTAAATAAATATCCGGTATTTAAATCAAACCTATAGGTTAACAGGTAAAGTAACGCTCCACGTGAAATACCGCAAATGGCAATGTCCAGATTTATGTTTAAAGGGAACCTGTGACATAGATTATGCCCCCCTTGCTGAGGACAGCACAAGCTAGTGTCAGACCTGCTGTTTCCAGTGCTGTGTCCCTTATTCTGTAAGATACTGACAGGCTAACACCTGCTCATGAATAAGATTTGAGGGGTAAATGCTCTAAAACTAAAGCATCTTGCAGAATAAAGGGCACAGCGCTGGAAACAGCAGGTCTGACACTAGCTTGTGCTGACCTCAGCAAGGGAGGCATCCTCTATGTGACAGGTTCCTTTTAACATGTCGACCTCTTTCTGGTCACATCTGAAAGAAGGCAGTCTAGTGGCGCATATGCAAGCAGCTGCAGCATATAGCATGCAACACCATTAAAGAAGTGTGGGAGACCATGGTGTCTGGGGCTTAAGTAAATGTGGTTCTGACGTCATGCTTTGAGTTATGCCCAGCAATGGCCTACGTTCTTAAAGGGGTAATTTCATCACAATGATTAGCTTTAAATATGTAAGCATCTGTAAATAAAGGATAATACCTAATACTTTGCTGTTCTGATTTTGCTTTCCTTCAGATTTAGAGCAGATCTTATCTCATTCTTATGTATACGACTTTCCCTACGTTACTGACCACTTCTCTCTCTTTAGCAGCTCTGGCTAGGATGGTGATGTCAGTCCCTGCTGTGTCTTATCAGCAAAACAGGAACTTGTTTATCTTTGCTGCTAACAAAGTTTAACCCTTTAGAGATCTGTAGCCTTGTGTCCTGTTTAAACCTCTCCATCACTAATATCTCTAACAGGCTCAGCTAGAAATAGCAGAGCTGATATGCCAATCACTGCTGTAGAACCACCCACACCCTGAACAGGAAGTGGGAGCCTAAATCTGGATGGGAAGATCAGGCCGTGTGAAATCGCATGGTGAGAACACACCTTTAAGTATAAGTTGGATGTTTGTAACTCGAGAACTACCTATAGTAAAATATTCCTCTTCGTGAATACAGGGCTAGTGATAGCACTGCCCCTTTCATTCATTATTTAATTTATAATTTATTTGTGCCAAGCCATAATCAAACAGGTAATGTTTAGTTGTCTTAATGGAACACTTTTAAAAGGAGTATTTTTGGTAAAAGTAATATTCCTTGATAAGAATAGTGTTTTTGCACTTTTTTGGAGGGTTATCCTTTTCTAAAAATGACATATAAAATATTGTCCTTCTCTAGCTAAAACTTACTAAAACTTATGTATGAAATGGTAGACTAATTTCATTATTTCAGCTAATGCTTATCTCTTTGTAGTCTTGGTACAAATAGTAGGTAATGACCTGACGATCACTCTGTTGTTCTCTGACAGGGGTAGATAAGATTAGACTAGACCACAGCAATACATGAAGGGATAAAAATCTATTTCTGCACTGGGGAGGGGGATTCTTCACATTTATCAGATTACTTGCTGATAAAAATTAGACCCCTCATACCAAAGCCATCCAGAAAGAATTGTCAAGCAATCCTCTTGCTGCTCTGTTATTAGAGCTCAGTAATAGAAATGTACAAAGGGTAACTTAAAGGGGTTGTCTCACTAAATTGATTCATCTTACCTGAAGCCTGTTTTTTTTTAGTTTCACTTTGAATTCAGGGGCGTGTTTACTGGCTTCTATTAGGCTGCAGTAGAAGCCAGGTCTGTAGCTATAGCAACCAATGTAGGCAGCCTATCAGGAGAGATTAAACAGGTCTGTAGCTATAGCGACCTGAGGAGCTGATGCAGCCCATACAAGAGGGGATATCTCAGAATAGGTAGGACAAGGTTAATGGACATATATTGCAAAATGACTTGTTTTTGCAAGATCTTTAACATAAAAAGCAATCCTTGTAGTGAGACAACCCCTTTAATAAAAGTATATAAAATCTCAATGCAATTAAAATAAAACTGTATAATAGTCACATAGGGCCACATGTATGAAAACCGTCTAGGCCTAAATCTGACTTTGTTGCCCATAGCAACCAACCAAGGCGCCCCTTTCATTTCATATATTGCTCTAGAAAAATTAAAGGGGCGCTCTGATTGGTAGCTATGGGCAACAAAGTGAGTTTTAGACCTGGACAGTTTTTATACATGTGGCCCATATTGTTTGCCAGTATGTAAAAAGAAAAATTTTGATGGCAGTGTCCCTTTAGTTTGAAGTCTTAGGCTATGTTCACACGGCTTATTTGCGGGGCGTACTTACGCCCCGCAATTACGCCGTGTGGACGGGGGCGGGTGCGGGGGGGGCGGCACCTCGCTGGCCCATAGACTTTCATTACGCGCTGGTAATTCACATGTCACTTATCTCCCCACTCGGCGTATTCGCCGAGCAGGGAGAGGAGACGTAATCCATAGTTCTCTATGAGAACTGTAGATTATCGTAATGACTGGGACGTATTTCAGCCGTAATTTGCGCACTCCGGCGAGTAATTACGGACTGAATTACGTCCAATTTTAAGCCGTGTGAACATAGCTTTAGTATTGCGCTAACTCCTGCTTAACAATATTCACTTTTCACCAAACCCCCCCCCCTCCCTCGCCCCCCGAGGACTGTATGGGTAGACTCCAGATGAAGTCCCCTGCCCATGACTAGTTTTCTTTTTCCGAGGAGCGGAGGGTGGCGGGGAGTCTTGAGTGGGTTATATAATTAATGCATGAGTAGGCTGTAAATTAGAGTTTCTTCGGCCTGCTCTGGGACTCTGGAAATAAGAGAAAAATCTCTCTCGCCGGGGTTACCATAGCAACCGCTCACCCCACCAGTCTCTTCATTGTGCACAGCCTATCGCCGCGCCTGCCTGTCTGCTTGTCGCTGCTCCTGTATTTCTATTCACACACCGCTCCTGTAATGCACATAGGGAAAAATGGGATCAGATGGCTTTTATGAAAAAAAAAAAAAAAAGTTCACTCCTGCCAGTGGAAACGTTTATTGCCGTCAAGGTTTTTTTTTCTTCTTCTAACATTGAGACAGATCTGTGATGTTATTAGATTCCTCGATAGCGTCTCCTCCTTCGCCTGTTTTCAAGCTGTAATTGCTTTCTTCAGAACACAAGTCTGCATGGAGAGACTACATCTGTCTCTATTATTAGCTTATCTTTGACATGAGACTTTTTCTGCTGCTTGAAATAAAGTAAAGAAGCCCGACACTTCTAAAACCGCCTTTTACTGTGCCTGCCCTATATGATGATTTAGCCTGAAAACTTGGGAGTCCTGTAGGTCATCAATCAGTAGTCACAGTGGGACCTAGGCTTTTTTTTTATTGCAGAGTTTGCTGAAAATCTGGCAATTTTTTTTGCAGATTTTTAACCATTAGATGACCATGGGGGAAATCTGTAGTGAAATTCAGCAGAAATTGCTGACATAAAGGCTACGCAGCAATGGATTGCAGTTGGATCTTTAGGCGGATTCAGTATTCAGAATCCTGCAAAAATCTGATTAAGGCCATGTTCACATGGCTTATTTGTTCCGTGGTTTTGGACAAGGTTTTCTGAGCGTTTCCTCACCCAAAACCTCGTCCAAAATGCTTTCAAAATGCCCCCAGTTCATTTAATTGATTCCTATTCCTACACACGACGAGGTTTTTACGCGGTTCTTTGAAAGCGCTGAAAAAGAAGTGTCATGTCAATTCTTGAAGAATGTTTTAGGCGTGGTTTTCTGCGCGGCTTTGGTGCGTTTTTTGTCCTGCCTATTAATTTGTTTAGGTGAAAACCTCATCCAAAACCTCGCCAAGAAACGCCTCTAAAATCTCTTCTCAAGAATCGTGTTTCAGACGAGGTTTTGGGAGTGGAAACGCTCCAAAAACCTCGTCCAAACCCACGTCAAAATAAGCCGTGTGAACATATACCCTAACCCTGTGCCCATAGACTGCAATCAAAAATCCGTGCTGTAGTCTACACAGCACAGATTTTTTACTGTCGGATTTTTAAGCTGCTGAACATGTTCTATCTTCCGGCAGATTCGCGTACAGTCAGTGCAGAAATCCGAACACCGACCACGCTGTGTAGAGCAAACCCACACCAAAAACCGCGGTACAGCGATGTTAAAAAGCCATCGGGTTTTGGACATCATTTTAACATTTGCTGTGTAGACATAGCCTAAAATCCACCTCGTGCTCTTTGAGTTCACAAAGCTGTTGTGTACTTTGCAGGTATCTGACAGATACCTCAACATTACCCAGCCAGCCCATAGACTTTAATGGGATAAATAAAGTTCTGTTTGGGCTATGTTTTGATAGGTTCACACCTCATTTCTTTCTTTTCTTTAGGTATTGACGCGAAAAAATGATGGATGCAGCAATGTTATCGGTGTATAGACTTTAATACAATAAAGGTGGTCCTATTGGGACTACGTTTGCTCGTTTTGCCCGTAGTAAATTTTTTGTTCAGGATACAAAAGCATGGTAGACCATGGCTGTATGTCCTGCACTGAAAGCTTGTAGCACTGGCAAATGTACTACATTTGTTCTATTAAAGTCTATGGGCTGGTCGTGGCTACATAGAGGAAAACGAGCTAAGAACCCAGCCTTACTGTTCAAACCTGTGTATTTTCCTCCTTCATGTACATAGGAAATTTGTTACAAATGCAGAATGAGAATTTATTATCTATTTTGTGTTTTATTTTTAATTGTACCCATTCCTTGCTAATGGTGTTTAAAGGTGTTGTCCAGTTTGATAAAATAATAGCTAAATGTGTTCAGGGTGGGGTTAGATTAAAAAAAAAAAACCTAAGGATGCCTGGTTCCCTACTGCTGCCACTCTGGGGATCTGCTTCTCTTCACTTTTTTATTCCCGTCCCAACACACAGAGGGGGGATCATAGTTCATAAATGGAGTGTGAGCATCTCCTGTGTGTTGGGCCAAGAACCCGAAAGGTAGGCGGAAGTGGATCCCAGGAGGTAATTATCAGGTACTGTATTTTTATTTTGTTTTCTATATTTCCCACACCCTGGTCCTATTTAGCTGTTATATTATTAAATTAGACTTTTAAGCCTTTCTGTTTAACTATGTATGAGCAGTTTCATAGGCCTTATCAAAAGCAGCTGCAACGGGGCTGAGAGGTTGTGGGGGCCACTTAGGCGCAAGAACACCGAACCTTTTTGTAAGGAATAACAAGTCTGTCGTCTTCTGCTGACCAGCATAAAGTTCTCTGACATATGTTGCTATCATTAATACTCTATCTAGTTCTTACTTATGCCATTGTTTCAGTTGCTCATTAGTATCTGAAGGGGGCCCATCTTATTTTGCTATGGGGACCAATAAATTCTAGTTTCGACGCTGACTAGATTTTATCTCTTAAAATTTTTACAATTTCAGAAGTGTGCTATGAATCGCCGATTGGATAGTGTCGAGTACAGACCATAACTTTTTTTGGGGGGATTGATCATTTCAACATTGTTGTAATCTCCCTAAAATACAATTTACAAGTATTGGCATTTCTAACTTTATTTGTTGGATAGGCGACATGTTTGTTTTTTTTTGCCTCCTTCTAGGAATGGCTTCTGACCTGCCTCTATAGCAGTTAGTATGGCATTTTTCTATTTGAGTAGATTTGATCCTTTTTTTTCTCTAATGGTTTGTAACATTAGTGTAGGAACTCACAAGACAATGATGTTGCAAGCTTGCATATTTTGGGCAAAATATCAATTAATAACTCATGTTTGATACTTTTTTTCAGAATGGAGTCTGGCCCTGTGATGTAGGGGAGTATTGGATGCCATTATTTTATGTTGTGCAAGTATAAGCAGCCTCCCTCCTTCCCTTCATAATTAGTAGCAAGTGGTGGCTAAATAGTATTTTGCACCTGTGCAACCTCCCCCTGTATGCTACTGTGGACTTTCTGATCCCTAGTGTGAACTGGTGTCTCACCTGCTTTTGCAGAGAGTAAGGCCCCACAATGCAGCTGGCGGCATGCTGCCTAAACCATGACTGGCCTTGCTCTTATGAGCGACTAAACCATGCCGTGTTTTCTCACTGCTATGCTATCTCATAAATAGTAGTTGTGTGTGATTGTCCACCAGTTTTCTGCAACTTCTTCCATATTGCACTGGGGCTCTTTTGCCTCCTGCTGGGCATGGATTTTTGACCAGCCTCTGTAGCGGTAAGTATGGCCATTTTATGCAATTATGAGTGGGGAATGTTTCCCGTCCCTACACTGTTAGCCAAATTAAGTATTTTTGTCACCACAGTATGGAAAGGTCTCTAGATAAACGTTGATTAATTTTGCACAGTATGATGGATAACCTGGCTGCTTGTGATGCTGTGCACGCTACGAGGGTCTGACAAATGTTGCCTTGCTTTTATCTGGTGATTGTTATTCTGATCCCTGTCCTCTCTTGCTTCATTTTAATTGATTGCAGGCCTCTATATGCTGCATTGTACGACTGCGGAATATGTGCCTGAATGGTTTCATTTGCAGAGAAATAATGTATTACTATTTTAGCTAGCAGATCTCCTTGCCAAAAGCTTACGGGACGGTGTCTTGCTGCTCAGCTAGACACTGTTTTATTTCATGGGAACCTTCTCAGCAAGAACCACCATTCACCATCGTATTGCTAAACTTGCATAACCTGGCTAGTGGAAATGGGTTGTCCTTTAATTGTTACTTACTTGTTCTGTATCTTTCTAACGTGGTCAAATATAAAAAGGGATTTGTCCTTTAACTATAGGGGCTGCAAAGGGGCTCCAGGACTTAGGACATATCTGCGTTTTAAATTTGAAGGGGTTGTCCAGCTTATTAAAAAAGTGAAAAGTGACGTGAACAGCTCGAATGGTAATGTAAGGGAGTGGCATGTGATTGCTGCAGTGGTGATGTCTGATTTGGCCGGAGACCGAAGAAGACTCTGCAGAGCCAGTGCTGAAACATAAGTGAGGAGAAAAGTGATTTTGAGTCATCAGCTATGTCTTTTGGCGTCGCTGCCTTAGAAGGGGGTTTGCAGTTCCCAGCACCACAACTGTCCTAGGAATGGAGCTGTAAGTAACATCCCTTTTCTTAGAGCAGCCTTTGAGCACAGAGTTTTCTTCTGCTCTCCCACCGTCTAACCCTTCAATTGCAGCAGTCTGAGAACTTTGCAGAATCAAAGTAGAATTTCCTGCCCAATGATGCCTAAGGAAACTCTTTATAGTCAGCCTTGGGACCAAGAATGGCCCCAATGCTGTTATTTCAGTAAGCCTGATTTTAAGGCACACTCTGTGTTGCCCTAACAGCAGCCTGTGTCATACTGGCATAACATATAATGTATTGGCATACAAGAATATGATTATATATTACAAATGTATTAACATTCAAAAACCGTTATCCCAACATGCAGTAGTAATAAAAACAAACATAAAAATAGTGTGGGGGAAAAAATTGTAAAAATAAAATATATAAAATAAATATATAAAAATTATTGTAATAACATTACACACAAACAAAAAACAAACAAACCTACACATATTAGGTATCTACACAATTATAATAGCCTGTCAAATTTAACAGGTTATTTAGTGTGAAACAGGAATGTTGTAAAAAAATAAATAAACCTATAGAGAAATGCTTTTATTTTAAATAAATTGCACAGTAATATATATGTACCCTCAAACTGCGCTGAAAAAAATACAACTTCTAGCACACAAAACAATGTTTCATACAGCTGCATAACTGAAAATATTCAGAAGTAACAACTGCCGAAACGCAGAGAGGCAAAAACTGAAAAATACTGGTTAAGGCCTTTTTAGGCCTGGTCCTTAAAGGGGTTTTTTGATTGCAGGCTTTCGTGGGCATCTTAAGCTTTCTCTCTTTCTTACAGCTTCAAATCCAGTGGCATGTCCCTCCTCCCAGTAGGTGGGTCTCTCCTCCCAGTAGGCGGGTCTTCCCTCACTGAAGACTGGTGACATCATCATTCTGCGTGAGCAGTGAGAGGAAGAGGATGTCACAGCTCTGCACACCTCCTGCAATGGTCAGTTCTCATATCTGCAGACTGTCACCTCCCCTCCAGGCTGCAAAAGCTCCTTGTAACCAGAACACTTGTAATGGTGTAAACAGTTATACATACAACCTGAAGTGATGAAACAAATGTGAGAAATGCACTCTGCTCCCCATCTGCAGGTCTGCAGGGCTGTGACATCCCCTCCCCTTCCCTGATCACACAGAATGATGATGATGACTCAGGAGGGGAACAGAGAGGGAGGTGACTGATCTCCATGCATGAGAACTGAGCAGTGCAGGAGGTCTGCAGAGCTGTGACATCCTCTCTGAGTATAAGGCTGTGTTAAATGGGGATAGAGTGAATCTATCAGCTAGAGGCTCAGTAATTGCCCAGATCCTTCACATAAAACCATCACTGGGAGAAGGGGCATAGAGGAGCTCATGCAGCCATTATTACATAGATCTGGGTGCAGTGAAAGACCATGAGAACACAGACCCATACAGCAGCCATTTTCACTTTCATTTTACACAGCTCATAGGGACGAGAGTGCAGGCAGCCAATCACAGCACAGGGGTGTCCCAACAGAGTTGAATGAAATATCAGGCAACCAATTACAGAAAAGGAGGCATGGCCTGACCACTTGCTGCAGAGATAGCTCTGGACATGCACAGATTAGCTCATAGCTGCTATACTAAATGATTTAGGTAATGCAAACCAATTACAAAAGTGCTTTCTTTTACTGTCCTCATCATTACAGATATGATCTTTGTAGCGAGAAAACCCCTTTAAGGGATTTAATAAACTGGACAACCGCTTTAGGGTGCTGTCATGGTAATTGTAGTAAGTGTAAAATACATCTGCAGTAATAAAATGAAAAAACACATACCTTAGTACTCGCTGCCATTCCTGCAAAGATGCTGCTAGTGGTCTCCCTCATTCTTCTGTCTACTTCTGCCCATCGGCTCACTAGTGCTGCAGCAGTCATGTAACATTCCCTGATGTCCCTTCTCAGAGCGCTCACTTCTAAATGGTGATGTCAGGCAAAGCACGTGACCGCTGTAACACTCAGAAGCCGACTGCTGGAAGTAAGCGGAAAAATGACGAGACCATCGGCAGCGTCGTTGCTGGAATGACAGTAATTGGTGAGGTATGTATATGTATTACAGCAGCAGTATCTTAAATTTATTTTTAAATAAAGCCCCGGACAAAGCATTTAGTAAATGTTCTGCTATGACAATGGGGTTAACTGGTTGGTTTGAATAGTTTATTTCGATTATTGCCTTTTTTGTTTCAATACTATGTATACCTGTAATTGTTTGAGGTCTGGTGCAGTGATGTCATATGTAATACTTTAAGTGAATGTGGGTTTGATTTCCGAGAATGAAATTCTATCTTTTTTTTTAGTGTATCATTTTCTTTATGAACCCTGTCTGTCAGGGCCCCCAGCATGTTGTCACTGATGTAAAGTGTATTTTATGATGAGATGTGGAGGGTTCGTCTGGGATTGTAAATGCTAGCCTATGATTATGGCGGCAGTATAACTGGTTTGGGATGGTGTTTGCACAACCCTTTGCTTGCACCTGTTACTTGTGAATGAAATGAGGGTATTTAGATGCATTCATGCATGTCACGGCCCCCTAGGGATTGTTGAGTAATCGTTTTACTGATTCTGGTCATAGAGGTTGGGCATCAGTTTTAAGCTTAACAATAGAGAAGGAGGGAACTGACAAATGAATGTTTGTTCACTTGAGAAGAGCAATTGTGGAGCCTTTATAGATGGGTCCTTTAAAATGCCATATCCCTAGTGTAGGATTCAGAGTGATGGGTTGAATCGTATGTTAATGCTTGTACTGGAATGGCTGTAATGAGTAGGGAAGGGATTTAGGATGGTTGCTGTGAGAACAAAAAGGGCAAATTCCTGCTATAAAATATTGGAGCACTTCTGGAATCACACACGCTGTTCTCGATGCTGGTTCTTAAGCAAAGTTGAGGCGTGAATACAGTGAAGAGGAGAAGTACCAGTCTCTATATATTTCTCTTTCTTTTAGAGACACTTCTGGCTTTTGTTAAAAAAACTGTGATTCCAGCCTTATGTTACTATTCTGCAGGGAAATTATCACACCAGAAGATGAAGGATAAGGAAAGATCACTATGCAAAAGATGAATATTACCACTTATTATCACAAAATGATTTCATTAGTGAACAAAATTAATATACATGCTCAAAAAAATGAACCATATATTGGTCTAGGGACCAAGCAGCAAATTCAGACACTAATATTAGTATAGAGCAAAATTATTTGTATTATTTATTTTAAAGCACCATTAATTACAGGGCGCTGTACATTTGAGGGAGGTTACGTACATAACATATGTCTGAACAAAGTACAATAGCAACACTAAATGACTGAAAAACTGGTACAGAGGCAGAGATGACCCTGCCCACGGAGGCTTGCGATCTACAACATACAAGATAATTGGAAACCTAGAAGTAATAAAACATATATAGCATTATTTCCCAGTTATATGGTTATTATGTGCAGGCAAATGGTAGGAGGAGGAAAAAATGCTTTAACTGTGCCAAGTTGGCACAATAGTACCCCTGTCAAGTATTATATCTACAGGCCTCAGAACATACCTAAACAATACAAAGGGAAAATTAACTATATAAAATACATATTAATGAGAACTTCTATGACATGTCATTAATCAAATTTAGGATTAGAAGGATATTCCCATTTCGGGCATTTATGGCATATTGATAGAATAAAGCATAATGGTCTAATTGGTATGGGTCCCATCTCAGGGTCATGCACGTATCTTGAGATCAGGCAACTTTTCATTGTAGAACAGAGGGATGGCTGCGCAGGTACAGCCCTCTACATTCATTTAAATGGGAGTTCCATGTTCAGCTAAGCACAACTGTTTAGCTGTCCATAGAACGCTCATAGAGTTGAAGGCAGAGTGGCGCATGTGTGCCTTTCTGTTTTCTATGACCAGTTTGTCCCCGTCTCCGAACGTGGAAGTTAGATGATGGGAATAGCCCTTTAAAATTGGGTATGTTTAGTTCTTCTGATTGATGGTTTCTTTTCCCAACTTGCTCAGGCCTGAAGTACATGGAGCTCCAGCATTCCTGGCCCAGTTATCACTAGCTCGGACTGTAGGTACAGCATGTGATCACAAAAAGTTGGATTGGTGTATGGGTTTAGAGTACGTTCATATGGCTGATTTGGATGCTGAAAATTTCAGCACGGAATCGCCGTTGAATCCTCGTCTAAAATTTCAGTTGAGGATTTGCATTTTCAGACAAATATTTAATGAGAATTTCAGAGGCAGTTTTTAAAGTGTGGACGCACTGTCTGAAATTCTCGTCAGAAAATTAAAATTTTTTAAGGCTGCGTTCACACGGCAGAGACAGAATATCGGTCGGATTTTCAACCGGTATTTTGTCTTCTTTTTTGGAACGTAGGGGGACGGCTTTTGTCCGCGGTTTGCGGATTCAAGCCATCCGTCTTCACACTCACATGTTACTGTTCTGCCCGAAAACCGGGCGTAAGAATGAACTTGTTTTTAGGAATGCTGGCGGTGTCAAAAACCTTTTCGGAAACGCCGTGCAGTGTGGACTGCTGCATGGATTTTCTATTTAAAGCAATGTGAACGGTTGACAGTCGCTTTTCAAATCCGAAAACTGTCTGTAAAACCGACTGAAAACCCTTGCAGTGGGGACAAGCCCTTAGGCTTATTGAGACAATATTCTGCCAAGCAGATTTTAGACGTCGATCAGCAACAGATTCGCATCCAATCCTCGCCACACTTTGTGTGATGAGGATTAAATGCTGATTTTAGACTCCTTTTGGCATTTTAAGTGCGCAAAACACATCACTTATTTTTCCATGCTTAGGCTGCGTCCACATAATAAAGGACAAAATACTTGTTGGTTTCTGAAACCTAAACCCGCTTCCTCTGACGAGTATTCGAACAGTAATTTACACAAGAAACCGAGGATTTTTATCTGTTTTAGCTTTTTGCTGCTTTTTTTCCATTAGGTTTTGATGTTGTTTTTCAATCGTTTTTCACCACAGAGCACTATTGAGTTTTTGGACGGTTATGCGCACCAAAAAAGCACAAAGCTTTCTGGACATTATTTTCATGCCATCCCTGCGTAGTGTGAACGACGAATCAGATTTTACATAGGAGTCGATGGGAGGTGTTTTACAGTCGTTTAAGATGCTTTTTTGGAGCGATTTCCGCATTGAAGCCGCCCCCCAAAGAAAAGTCAAAAAACACTTTGTAAACATATGCGTATGCTGTTGGTGTTTGGAATTAGGGTTATAATTGTGCACAGTTTTTTCATTTTGTTTGGTGGAGAGCAACCAAACCAGAGGGATTTGGTTTGTGTAGGTTATATTTTATTTCAGTTTATAAAGTGATCCTTAAAAAGAAAATTTTAAACATTGTATATAGTTGATGTTTTAGTGGGAGAACAAGTGATGAGTGTTGGACTGGACTGGTGATGATTATTTTAGATTATGGTTTATTATGTTGTTTTTCGTTTTCTTTTGTATAGTGTGTTGTGATTTTTGTATATATGTAATGTTGTGTTTTTAACATTTTAATGAATTACAGTATGTGATCACATAGTAACAGATGGCATTCTATTATTCTCATTTTGGTTCTGTCATGAGGCGTTAAACCTAGTGGTGCAGAGACAAGGATGTGAGAAAATGTGTAACTACCAAACCATTCTTGCAGGTAGGGTCGGTGCACTCGCAACAGCTTTTTCATCTACAAATCCGCAGCAACATCCAGATTTTGTTGTGCATATACTGCAGATTTTGTCCCTTTAAGCTCGGAAAGGGGTTAAATCCGCAGTCAAAGTCTGCAACAAATACAGACATGCTTTAGAATTTCTCCGGATGGGGCAACTTTTTGATTCAATGTTATTTGTTCAGATCTCATCCACATAGCTGGTTCTGTAATCCACCACTGAGCGTCTGTGTGTGAATCCGCAGCAATTCCACTCCCTGTGCATTTACCCCCACTTTAAAGCAACCTTCCTTTTTAAAACCTAGATTTATCCAATAGACCTTATCTGGACAGCCTTGTCTCCATAGATTGTGTGATCAATAAATAATGTGCCCCTTTTTACGTAATAAATGCTATAAAAAGCAGAATAAGCAACATAATCCCCCAGAGCATGGCAACTTTGACATCCATAATACTTTACCCTGTCCAAACCTATGATGATATTACACTAAGCAGGGTTCAGTGGTCTTCTCTCATATCGCAATTTCCAATTGCCTCAAGCCGTGTTTTCCAGCGCACGAGACATGGGCTAAATTGGAGAAGAACGGGTAGCTGTAATAATATGGTAAATGTTCTGGAAAGCGAGTTCAATGAGATGGAAGAAATATCCCTGACAAGAAGCGCTGGGAGTACACCGCTTGCGGCTGCCAGCATCTGGATGTCTTTATTGCAGGCTTATCTTTTCCTTGCTCTGCTAGGGAAACAGAGCAATTCGCTCTTTCATTTTAAATATCCATTACGGTAACACCCAGAGTTTGACACTGCCATTTCACTTGGCGGAAGAACAAGCCAGCCGCAAGGACACCCTGGTAAGGGAGGGTTTGGTGCAATTATGCATCATGGGCTCTAGCAAACACTACATGAAATAGGTGCAAAAATATGCTGCTTTCTGCAAAATTGGCTTCGGCTCCACTTTGCATGCAAAAGAGAGCCAAGTGCTACAGATAATGAGAAGCTAATTTGGGACTCCCTGAACATCCATGCTTACAATACAGTGTGAAAAGCAATGACATCTACTTACAACAATGATTTCCCTAATAACCTGACAGCAGCAAAGGAAACGAAAGCGTTTTCTGTGAAAAACAAGAGGTGCCCGTGGGTCACAGTGTGTGATGCTTTCTGATGCATGAAGTTGGTGAGATTGTTCTGATTTTAAAATTTTTATAACATTAAAAGCTGATTCGGGAATAAAGAGTGTGTCTGCTAAGAAATGTTATCCATATGCTTCAGAAACAAATCTGACAGGTGAATTTATGCTGCAGTTTTAGTGTTGTTTGTATGTTTCTCCCTTTTGACTTCAGTGGGTAATGGGTTTAAAATATATTCATTCAAAAAAAAATTTTTTTTTTTTAAATTGTTAGCTATCTCAGTAAGTGTGGTGACAACACACAATTTTGGCGATTACCTGTGGAAATGCTGTGGAAATTCCATAGCAGTTCTGACCCTTCTAAATATATCTTAATTCTGGTTGTAATAGTTCCACTGCAGCTGGAATTCAACATAAGCATATATCTGGTCTATTCAGATGCAGCAAATCCTATAGAAAGTGCATGTAGTAACTGTATAAAACAAGTTGATGTATTTTTATACATTGCATATACTCAGGCTATGTTCACATGGCTTAAAATGGGACGTATTTTGCCCCGTATTTTACGCCGTACTGCACTCAATACGGGGCGAGATACGCCCCAGTCATTACGGTAATCCACAGTTCTTATAGAGAACTATGGATTACGCCTCCTCTACCCGCTCATACAATACACGGCGTGGAGATAAGTGACATGTCAATTATTCACGCCGTATACGCGCCGTGAGTAATGCATGTCTATGGGGCCGGCAGGCTTCCGGCCCCTCAACCCCACAAGGGCTCCCGAACACACGCTGAAATTACGCCCCGCAATATACTGTGAACTTAGCCTTATACTGTATTGTTGACATCTTGTATCTAATTGCTTTTTGGTTTATGTTGATAATGTTAATAAGAAAGATCAGTGCTCTTCTTAGTTTTTATACACGTAGCATATCTTGGACTTTATTATAGGTTTCGTCACAGTCCAAACAGTTGGTATTTGATGAACTGGACAATACATGGTTGGATTCGTAAATGTCTCCAGTATGGCGCCTCAGATAAAGCCTTGTATACTTTAAAGAACAAGGTAGGAGATGTTTCTCTAGAATATGTCTAATTGGCAAGAAACTAACCAGACCTTTATTGCATGCTTCAAAAATTTCTGTAGGAGAAGAACAAAGGCTCTCTTGCCACATCCCTTGACCTCATGTAAAATTTGGTGTTCACTCGTTTTTGATTGCCCCCTATATTGCATGGTGGTATAAGTTTCCAAGGACATCTAAAATACTCTGAAACCTCAGGAGTTTGTTAATACAGTCTCTTCCTTGTGCTTTGCACTGCAGCTGTTGGCTGTTCCATCTAATAATGAACCATAAGCTCTTGAGCTGATTATAAACTACAAGCGACTCAACTACCTGTGCCAAAAAGCCAACTGCCTCATGTATACTGAGACAATTCGGCCTCATCTAAGGTGAAATCTGGAGTTACTCTTTAAAAAACAAACCAGCATTTTTTTTTTAAAGCTAACTCAACAACCGTATTCTGGCAGCGTATTTTTTTTCATCCCAGCTCAGTTGTAGTCCTACTTTTTGAACCCTATGTATATGTAAAGGTCTGACCACCAGTCCAGTGCATGCTCTGCTGGTAGACCAGAACAACCAACAAAAGAGAAACCCATTTAAAAATGTATCAAAAAACTTTATTAATAATGCATAATAGTGACATAACACACATATTATAAAATAAGAAAAAAGAAAAAATACCTCCACCCAGATAAAACAATGAATGTATAAGCACGGAGGTCTAGGGTCACGTCCTAAAAAAATATATATGTTTATGGCATTATACCAAATAGTCAACCTCCTAATGAATAAATTTAAAAAAAAAGACACTCTGGCCTTATCAAAGTGATACCATACCCAGGAGGAGGTGTCCGCAATAGAAAATGATGTTGCCAAAGGATCGTGGCGACTAGACCTCCGTGCCACCCCGACGCGTTTTGCTGAACGCTTCTTCAAGGGGATATGTAGACCAGAAGTAGTCTGCCCTGTGTAAGACTTCATGTAAACTTCAGGATTACATTAGGAACTAACAAGTCTTTGCTGATGGTTCTCGGACCTTTCCTTTCCCCACCAAGCTTCACCTTCCTTGTTCCCCATATGTTCCTTCATGCATGAAGTGCTAATGAAGATAGGCCTACCCTGTCGAGGAGACAAGGAGTGAGTTCCATCAGTGATAAGCTACAGAGTTGTAAAACTCCCCTGCCTTACATTGGCACTCCGTAATCTGTGTATGCTGTATGCAGATTCTCCTGTGTATTTCTTTGATATGCAGCTTCACATTGCTCTCTGCTGTGTATAGTGGGTTTTGACTTGCCACCTATCAAATGCAGGCAGGGGAGACCGGCTAAAGCTGTATCTCGTAGAATACACAGGAAACTCTGCCATATTAGCTAGGGAGTTCTGTATCACTGATCTATGACTTGCTGCATTTAGATAGCGCAGAGTCTCAACATTACTCAGAGTCCCATCTACCTCTGAAGAGCCAAAGGCTTTATGGGAAATGTAGGCTAGAGGGCTGCATTATGGAAACCACGTCAGAGGGAAAAACCGAACCAATATGGCAGACGACATACGTGGCACATCAACCAAAACAAACATACACAAGAGCCTCTATGTTATTCTCCAGTGATATTTGATAATAATAATAGCAATCACTGCCTTATACAGGCCAAAATGCTGGAGTGCTTCTCTAAAGAGAACATGTCAGATGACTGTTCTGAGAGCACTATGTGATCGAGAGAGAGAAGCTGAGTTCTGTGATAGATAGGGTTATATGATAGAGGAGAGAAGCTGAGCTCTGTGATATATAGGGTTATATGATAGAGGAAAGAAGCTGAGCTCTGTGATATATAAGGTTATATGATAGAGGAGAGAAGCTGAGCTCTGTGATATATAGGGTTATATGATAGAGGAGAGAAGCTGAGCTCTGTGATATATATAGGGTTATATGATAGAGAAGAGGAGCTGAGCTCTGTGATATATAGGGTTATATGATGGAGATGAGAGAAGCTGAGCTCTGTGATATATAGGATATGAGGAGAGAAGCTGAGCTCTGTGATATAATAGGGTTATATATAGAGGAGAGGAGCTGAGCTCTGTGATATATAGGGTTATATGATAGAGGAAAGAAGCTGAGCTCTGTGATATGTAGGGTTATATGATAGATGAGAGGACTGAGCTTCTGTTATATAGGTTAGCTGATAAGAGAGGAGCTAGCTCTGTGATATATAGTTCATATAATAGAGGAGAGAACACTGAGCGTCATTAGTATATAGTGCTTATATGATAGAGGAGAAGGAGCTGAGTCTCTGTGTATTAATAGGGTTATAATGGATTAGAGGCAGATGAAGCTGATCTGTGATATATAGGGTTATATGATAGAGGGAGAGGAGCTGACTCTGGGATATATAGGGTTATATGATAGAGGAGAGAAGCTGAACCCCTGTTGATATATAGGGTTATATGATAGAGGAGAGAAGCTGACTCTGTGATATATAGGGTTATATGATAAGGAGAGAAGCTGAGCTCTGTGAATATACGGTTATATGATAGAAGAGAGGAGCTGAGCTCTGTGATATATAGGGTTATATGATAGAGGGAGAGAAGCTGAGCTCTGTGATATATAAGGTTATATGATGGAGGAGAGAAGCTGAGCTCTGTGATAAATATAGGGTTATATGATAGAGGGAGAGGAGCTGAGCTCCGGGATATATAGTGTTAATGATAGAGGAGAAGAAGCTGAGCTCTGTGTAAAATAGGGTTTAAATATGATAGAGGGAGAGGAGCTGAGCTCTGGGATATATAGGGTTATATGATAGCGGGAGAGAAGCTGAACTCTGTGATACATAGGGTTATATGATAGAGGAGACAAGTTGAGCTCTGTGATATATAGGGTTATATGATAGAGGAGAGAAGCCGAGTTCTTCTATCATATAACCCTATATATCAGAGCTCAGCTTCTCTCCCTCTATGACATTCTGCACTCAGATAGGGCAGCATAAACCACCAGACAGGTTCACTTTAAGTGTTTTAGTGCCACATGATAATTTTAGAAATGCTATTCTCTGTTTGTTTTAATAGGTACAGTATGGCATTTTTCCAGATGACTTCACATTTAACTTATTACTTGATACATTCATCAAGAATGAAAACCTTGAAGGTACCATTTACATTTTTCTGTACATAATGTTAACCACTTTCTATGTTTCAGGGTGGAAACTACTGCATCTTCGTACATACTATGGCCGCATACAAAAGTTTTCACTTATTTTTAAGTTCAGATTCGATATTTCGAATCCTCAAAAGTCCGACTGTAACCCTGTGCCCATAGACCACAGCACAGTAGTAGTCTACACAGCACAGATAAAGTACTGTCAGATTTGTAAACCGCTGGAAGATAGAACATGTTCAGTCTTCCGTCGGATTCCCGTACAGTCATTGTACTGGGCCGTAGTCCTCGGGAGTCGATTGCTAAGCTCTTATCAATCAACTTGAGGCCTTAATAACCGGCTTAACGACTGGTAGTGACTTCACAATGCAGTAAGTTATATGTCCCCCAGTGTAGATAATAGGGTGCCCCAGTAAGCTATATGTCCCCCAGTAGATGGATATATTGTTTATATGTCTCCCAGTAGGTAGGTGTATAGGTTATATGTTCCCAAGTAGGTATATGGACAGGTTATAGGTCCCCCAGCAGGTATATAGGTAGCTTATAGGTCCCCCAGCACATGTATTGGTAGCTTATATGTCCCCCAGCACTATATAGGTAGCTTATAGGTTCCTCTGTACTGTATAGGTAGCCTATATGTCCCCCATCGCTATATAGATAGCTTATACGTTCCTCTGCACATATATGGGGCTAATTAAAAATTTTAAAAAACTCACAGTACTCACCTTTCCTCGCTCCCTGATGCTGTCTCTGCTCCTGGTCTTCCTTCACAGGCGGCGTGACGTCACTAGGCCGAGCAGGCAGCTCACCAGAAGCCTTTAACTGTAACTTTAACCAGAGGACACACATTCAGTTAGTCCCAGCGCCGCTGCCATCGGCAAGGTCCTAAGCCGATACCTTAGCGATCAGTATCGACTTAGGACCCTAATGATCAGCGGTGGATGGCGGCGGTGCCGGGGACAACTGGGCTGGTGGGAAAAACCATGGTTTTTTGAGCAAACCCGCACCAAAAATCTCGGTATGGCAATGTTAAAATGCCGTTGGATTTTGGACAGCGTTTTAACATGTGCTGTGTAGACATTTGCCTTACTGGGGCACACAAGTTTAGTAGACATCACAAATAAAATGGTGTAACGGGCAGTTAGATAAGCGGAACTACTAAGATAAAGTACTTTTCCAGTTATTGTTTGGTCTCTCGAATCACATTAGAATTCACTTTGGTTTGCTCTATACATTTATGAAGTTACAACTTACTCTTCCAGATGCCGTTACTGTGGTGACTGAGATAATGCTACAAGAGAGTTTTGACAACATCTCGACACAACTGCTCTCTCTATATGCTTTGCACAAATATCTGTCTGGAAATCCAAAATTAACGGTAATGTCTTCTTTTTCTTCTGTTCAGTTGTTTTGTATTTATAGAGATTGTGCAGTTTCATACAGTTGTATTTGAAATGGGGCCTGTGTGGGGAAAAAGAGCAAAGAAGTTGACACTTGCTGCAGCTCTGGGTCTTCCGGGGATCAGACCTTTTTCACTTTCTGCCCTGACATGCGGGAGAGGCTTGTGCTCCATAGTGAGTGAATGCAGTGCAAGAGTATGTTCAAACGGCGTATTTGCGGTCCGTATTTCGGGGGCATTATTGCGCTGCAATACACCCAAATATGGTATTCCATAGCTCTCATTAAGTGCTATGATTAACTGCCAGTTTCACCAATGTGTATTACGGGAGCTGGCACAGAGTGTTTTAGAATTACGTGCTGGCTAGCGCGTACTTCTAAAACACCCACCGTATCGCCAGATGTCACAGTTTAAAAACTTCATATTCCTGTCAGCTGACCTCCACACAGAAAAGACTGATTTGTCTCAAATGATGCAAACATTACCAGACCAACAGAAATAGGGTGTGTACAATTAAAACATAACTTTTAATATAGATGTATTAAAATATATATATATGTGACTAACAACTGTCAGATAAGCCTAAATCGGGAAAGGCGGAGGAATAGAAAAACCTAGCTCGCCCTAAGAGCCTATGCTGGCCCTAGAGAGAACATACGGAGAACCCGTCCCGTTAGGACGACCCCGTCAGGAACCTCCCCCTATAGTGCTCTTTTCACTACACTAACCCTCAAATGAAAATAAAAATAAAGTCCCAACATGTTTCATACCGCCAATATTCCTCAGGGGACAGATGGGGCACTATTAATAAGTTACACAGACAAAAGAATATACCTGTGTGTATATGTAAAGGCAATACCTCTGATATGCTGTCCAGAATATATTGGGTATGCCTCCAAAGGTAAGAATAGGTTAACTTACCCCCATAGACAATCAGAGAAACTAGGGATGTGAAGTAGAGTAAGGTAGCTCCACCGTGTCATCTCATCCATTGACACGTTACGACTCCCGAGGGAGCACACCCGAGATAGGGTGTCTGACAGGATAATCCACCCTGCTCAGTTGGCGCCATTACCAGACCCCAACTCTATGAGCGTTCACTATCAAAAAGCATAACCAGACCACAGCATCCGCTAGGATGTAAAAAATAATTTCTTCTCTATTTACTTAAAGAAAAGGAAAATGTATGTACAGCCTGCCGGACATTGCTACCTTGTTACATGTCTGCCTGTTCTGAAGTGGTGCACTTTAGTTCAGCACTCAACTCAATGAGCCAGGTGTAGATCCATTCTGACAGAACAGCCCTACATGCTATGTATGGTAAGCCAATATCTAATATTACATTTTAAAGTGTATTACCAGACATGGCTTGCTGTATTGAGAACTGGTGATCACCAGGGGTTTAAGAAATCAGTTGAACACTTGGGCAGGCGTCTTTTAAATAGAGCTTGTCTCTTTCAACTATGTGAAAAAGCATCATAATTTGGTCAAAAGGGTTAGTGCTACAATATACTCTACAATATAATCTGACACGCGATTCAGTCATTATAAGTAAAAAAAAAAAATGTTGGTAGGAGGCCACTTGTCTGGTGAAACGGTGATTATAAGGGCTTGTCCCCACTTCACGGGTTTTCCCCCGGTTTTACAGACAGTTTTCAGTTTTGTAAACCAGGTGTCAACTTGGACCTTAATGGAAAACCCGCGCAGTGGTCCCCATTGCACGGGTTTTCAGACTGCTGGCGGTGCGAAAAACATTGAACATGTTCATTCTTTCGCCCAGTTTTCGGGCGGAATATGAACATCTCAATGCGAGGGGGGAGGGCTTTTCTCCGCAAACAGCAGAGAAACACCGTCCCCCGACAGCCGTGTGCATGGCCGCAAAACAGGGTACATACCAGTCGGGATTTCTGACCGCTATTTGCACTGTGCCGTGTGAACGGCCCCTAAAGGTATGTTCATACGGCGTGTTGGATCCAATTTTGGATCCGTTTTTAGATGCTTGCTTGGATCCATATTTCGAACGCTAAATGGACCCAAACACGCATCTAACAATGAGCAATGTGATGTACATTGCTTTAAATGTAAAACGTGCATCAGTGTTCAGACGAGTGATCACCGATACATGTTTACATGCGTCTTTCTGATTGATTGATTACATGCCATGTCAATTCTTGATCCGAAAGATGCAGCAGGCGCCCTATTTAAAACTGTTCCTGCTGCAACTAAAACGCATCCAAACACGCACCTGCGTGTTGGATGCGTTTTGGATGCGATTTATGCAGCACTTTTGGATGTGTTTTTTGGATTAAAAAATCGGATCCAGCATGTCGTGTAAACATACCCTTAGCATGTCAGATTCATTTCAGCCACAGTGTTGGCAATAATATTGTTAAATAATGTTGCATCAGTTGATTTGCATGAAGATCTTATGTTCTGTCAGAATTTATTAGATTGAATGCAAAATCAGAAATGGTAAACTTAAAAGGGTATTCTTGTTTCATTGATTTAGCTTTCAATATGTAGGCAAAAGTATATAAAGACTATTACCAAATACAATGCTTTTCTGATTTTGCTTCATTTCAGAGTTGGAGCAGATCTTATCTCCTCCTTCTGCACACAGGGTTCCCTAGTTGCCAGTCACCTCTCTCTGCTCTAACTGGCTGTGGCAGTGGTGGGGTTGATTAATCATTCCCTGCTGTGTTTTTTATTTGAAAGACAGAGCTTGTTTAGTTTACTTACTGACAAGCTTTAACCCTTTGGCGCTCTGTAGCCCTGTGTGCTACAGTTTACAAACCTCCAGCAGTCATTTCCCCTTAACAGGCTCAGCTAGGTATAGAATAGCTGATACACCAATCACTGCTATAGAACCACCCACAACCTAACCAGGAAGTATAAGTCTGAAGTTGTGGTTCTATAAAACGGAAAACCTCTTTAACCTTTTTTGACACTGAACTGAAACTGGTCTTTTTTGGGGGCAAGTAATACTGAGATGCCATGTAATCACCTTAGCACTGAGTAGGCTGTCAAGTGTTCAGGTCCTTGTTTACTCTAGCTAAGGCTGGTTGGAGAGAGCGCTGCCTGACTCATAATCCCTTCATTTAAAAGCCTTCTTTTTAATAAAGGGAATTGAACTTTGTGCCAGTGGCAAGGGAAATAACATATTGTTTAAGACTTGTTTCATAGCAAAATTTGTTTTTGTCAATTTAGTGGGAACAAGAGAGGAATCTTGGTGCTTCGCTCCTATTGGCAGGCTTGCGGCAGGAGAACACAGTTGGGCTCAGTTCACAGCTGTATGGATACACGTTGCTTGGTAAGGATCTCGTTCCATAGCACATACATATGGATAATTCTTCATCTGGTCTTATTAATGGTTATGGCTTCCTACACAGTTAGAGATTGTCTGATTTAAAAAATATTCAACAGTTGTTGTTGAGATCACAGACAGTACAACTCATCGCTTCTTAAGACAAAGGGCAACCTGTTATTGGCTTTTGTGATTTTCAAAGCTTTAGTCACGTAGTGGTATTTGCAGTGTATACGCCACTTAAAGAGGACCTGTGACCTCTTAAAGAATAAAATGTAGAGCTGGCCATATCCATGTATACCTTCCACTACAATAATGCAAGAAGCGGGTTTTCCTCCTACAACACCCTTTTCCCATTCCTGAAAAATCGGTGCTCTCTGACACTGTCCAATTAGTGTGTACAGTTTCAGAGCAGCTCTTTCAGTGTGAACCTTTGATATTTAAAGGAATTTTCTCACCACGCAGTTTCATAGTCACTTTCCGCTTCAGATTCACACTTCCTGCTGGTCAGTAACCATCTCTCTTATGAGCACTCAGAAGAGATAAATTCTCACTTAACTCCTCAACAAAGCCACATAAAAACGGCAATATATTAATAATAATAGTTTTCATTTACCTTTCTTTATATGTTGAAAGCTAATCATTGTAGTTGAAAAATCCCTTTCAATCATTGCACAAGTTCATGCTCTCTTCTCAATCCATTGCACTGAATGGACAGTGTCGGAGAGCTATGGTTAATGGCCCATTGCTCACTTTAACAAATTACCGCCCACATGATAGTCTTAATTCAAATTTGCATAGCCAAATTTAGTAGCATAAGAATGGGTTTGGACAGCCCAATATTTGAAAAGGCCACAGGTCATTTTTAAAGGGGTATCTGTTTTTTTGTTGTGCTTAAGCTTCAGCAAAAAGCTTAACTGTGTGTGTGTGTATGTGTATATATATATATATATATATATATATATATATAATGTGTGTATATATATCTCAATTCATACGTGGTATCATGACCAATCAATAGTATATACATTTATTGATACACGTCATACTGTATTTGCACATCTCTCTTTGCTTTTATCGGAACAATCAAATCTCAGGGTCTACAATTTGGCAGCTATATTAGGGTCCACACGGCATGGTTTCTTGGTCAAATTTTCAGGTGGTTTACGAATTTGGAAACCATCTGAAATCGATAAGAAACCATCCCCATGGACTATAAAAGAAAATCCGTTCAGTAGTTACACTGAACAGCTTTTTAGCCGCCAACGTTCTGAAAAACTTGGAAGATACACAATCTTCTACCCGGTTTTCAGGCGGAAGGTGGGCAATTCATTTTTCAGGACGGGCGAATCCGCAAATCACGGACAGAACAATCCCCCAAAACCTTTGAAAAACAATTAAATACCGACTGGATTCTTAAACAGAATCCGACCGGCATTTTACATATGCCGTGTGGACCTACCCTTAGTCATGTTTTGTCTTTCATTTTATGTCATTATTTCCCAGGCTGCCTGCCAGATTGATTTACAGTTGAAACCAAAAGTTTACATACGCTATATAAAAAGACACAGATACATGTTTTTCTCACTATCTAACATGAAATCAGAATAAACCTTTACATATACTAGGATTACTATTCCTTTAAACAATATGGGACAGCCCATATGATGTCATCATTTCTTTGGAAGTTTATGGTTTATTGGCAACATCTGAGTTAATTAGAGACACACCTGTGGATGTATTTGAAAGCACACCAGAAAACACACTGCTTCTGTGTGTAACGTCATGGGAAAGTCTAAAGAAATCAGCCAGTATTTTGGACTTGCACAAGTCTTGTTCATCCTTGGGTGCAATTTCCAGATACCTGAAGGTGCCTCGTTCATCTGTACAAACGATTGTACGCAAGTACAAAGAAGATGGGAATGTCCAGTCATCATATTGCTCAGGAAGGAGACTGGTTCTGTGTCTCAGAGATAAACGTACTTTGGTCCAACATGTACATGTCAATCCAAGAACAAAAGCAAAAGACCTTGTGAAGGTGCTGGTAGAAGCTGGTAAGATTGTGTCATTATCCACAGTGAAACGAGTACTGTATCAACATATATTTACTATTTTGCCATAGGCAAACTTAAACTCTATCAGTTCGCAGTCTATAAAGCACTAAAATGTAACTTTTATTATGTACAACACTTAACCTCTATAACACGCTTTTGAAAAACTTGATTTCTAACCTCTCAATTTGTCTCATACATTTATCCCTTTCTAATTGTGAAAGAATAACTCCTTTTCTATTATCAAATCTGGTGGAACACCACCTATTATATCAGCAGGGAAACCCAGTGATTTGCTAACTGCAAAAAGAAATCCAAAAACATCTTACTTGGGCAATCATCCCTCATCTGATGGGCATGAAGCATATAAGGTTTCCTTGTGAAACCCTCTGCAGCAGGTAACACAATGAAAAGAGGTAGAAAATCACAAAATAAAATGTCATGCCTGACCTCCCCAACATGTTTCACCAGCTAACTGGCTACATCAGGGGATAGAGGTCCGGTCCCATGTGGTCTAGTTCATTTCCTTTTATATGGTCTTAGGTACACAGGGAAACCTTATATGCTTCATGGTCATCAGATTAGGGATGATTGCCCAAGTAAGGGTGCTTTCACACATTGCGGTTTTGATGCGGTTTTTTGGATGCGTTATTTGTGCAACAGTGTATATCATCCTGCACAAAAAAACGCATCCAAAAAAACGCACCAAAAATGCACCAAAACCGCACTGTGTGAAAGCACCCTAAGATGATTTTGGATTTCTTTTTGCAGTTAGCAAATAACTGTATATATAGGGTCTCCCTGCTGATATAATAGGTGGTGTTCCACCAGATTTGATAATAGAAAAGGAGTTATTCTTTCACAATGGATTCTAATTCAAATCCAGTCAAAAGTAATCAAAAGTCAGTATTTACAAGTAGGACTAGCAGGCTTGCTCTCTGAGTCTTGGCAGCATTGCATACATTCTACAAAAACAGAAAAAATAGAAAGAGGTACAATACGAAGATGGGAGAGCTAAAGAGAAAACTAGGGGGACGACACAGAAAAAAGTGCTTTTAGTGTAATATTGATTGGATCAATAGGTAAAGAAATTGTGACATTGTGTTTCTGCTGTGTGAAGTGAGTCACAACTCTCATCGTGCATCAAGATTATAAAGGGATTACATCTTTACCCACCCTTGGTTGAACTTGATGGACATAAGTCTTTTTTTTTTTTTTTTTTTTCCACCGTACTATGTAAATATATGTAAAAGGGTTACAAACCCTACGATGGCTGCTTCAGCAGGCAGGGACAAAATAATAATAGATGATAGGCAATGCTGGGTTGTTTGCAAGCAAGGGTGTTTTACCATGTTAAGTAATTATGGACTATGTTATCTTCAGGTCCATATAGATATTTATTACATCTTAATCAAAGAACAATACTTTACAACTCTACATCAGATTAATAATAGTCAATCACAGCCATGTCAAAAAAGGCAGCATAGTAGACAGTATTGTAAAAATACTGCAATACTGTATATCCCTGAGCTCAAGGTATGCTTACCTTGTGTAAAGTGAAAAACAAAAACTATACTACCAGAAATGCCATACATTGCAGACATTGTTTTTTTTTTTAAAAAAAAATTCTTAAGGGTTTGTGCACATGGTGTAATTGCGGCACGTACAGTACGTGCCGCAATACGCCGTGTGTTTTGGGATTCGCGCTGATCAGCGCGTATTCCCAAAGCATGGGGGGAGGGAAGTCAGCAGCTCGCCTGCCCCATTGAGGTGCATTGTTCGCGGCCCATAATCGCCGCAAAAAATTGACATGTCACTTATCTCCCCGCGCGTACAATATGATCGTATTGTACGCGTGGGGAGACGACGCGTAACCCATAGCTCTCTATGAGTGCTATGGATTACCGTAATTGTGGCACGCATTTCGTTGCGTATAATGCGCAATACGCCACAAAATGCGTGCCAAAATAAGCCTGGTCAACATACCCTAATCCTGCCATCTGATTAGTTGCAGCTGGCACCTCCGCCTGCTTTCATAGAATAAAAGACTGCAATTAAATGACTGCCAATTTGTTTTATTTAAAGGAAGGATGGATATTTGTTAATGCTGACATCCATTATATCAATAGGACTTGTGCTGTGTCACATTCATTCACTTTGGAGGGAAGAAAGCCCCTGCATCTGATGTGATCAGATCATATTACATTGACAGGCTCTGCACTCCACGGCCTATACTGTCATGTCATGCTTCCTGCTAGCTCACAAAATCTAATTGAACAGGCCTGTCCAATAAAAGCCTGGAGGCCCAGTCTGTCACTAAAGGCTAAATTTAGTACTGTAGACGGGCAGTGTCTGCAAACTTTGTCACTGATCTATTAACCTCCGAGCTATAGATGCCATTTTGGAATTGGGAAGATGCAGTTAGTTTATCTCATTCCAGGAATACATGGATTTTATTACACAGCTCTGATGCCTGCTCTCTAGACAGCGGGATTGTGTTGCCAGAGGGCGAAAAATAATATTTGTGAGGGACAAATGAAGGTGATAATTGCTCTAGAGACTTCTAGTCATATAATGAGTACTGCAGCAGCTGCTTCTTCTGCAGATAAAGATTATCCCCTTCAAGAGGGTTGTTTATTTAGTATTAAAGCCAATGCTAAAAGTTCACCATGCTGCTCGTGCTCACAAAATGTAATTATACTGGATTTTGCTTGTTTGCAAAATCCCCCAAAAAAGACCAAAAATGTAACATTTTAATTAAAAGTGTCTCAAGCAAGGAAATGGTAGGAAAACAGATTTCAGTATGTTTTGATGGGAAGGAGATTCGATCATCTTTGGCGCACAGAAGTATTTTAAATACAGTATTGTGCTTAAATCACTAGAACCGCAGCTGCCTGGAAAGGTTGATCTGCTGCCAGTTTATCAAGTACTGCTTTCTACATTAGACTACTGCCAAGATTGTGGTGAAAAATTCCACTTTTAAGCATGAAAACCACACTGGACTAGTCAAATCTGTATGAATCTGTTTATCTTATTTCTTGTATTTTCAGGAAAAGTCGAGCTATCCAAAGGTCTGAGAGCTGTCTACACACAGATGCCCCTAATGTGGAAACCAGGTTATTTTCAAAGAGCTCTGGATGTTATGGAGAATGTATCTCAGCTGCCTGGAGAATGCAAGATATGCAAGGATACTGTGAGTATATATGGTGTATATATCATTTCTAGTACCGACATCCATCTTAAACTTCGTTTCTTTCACCTTTGGTAAGGAACTAAGGTGCTATGGTTTGGCTGGTGGTGAGAACCTTGCTTAGTATCCATTGCTGCCTTCTAACCACACAAAACCTGAGCCCTTCCCCTTCTTTATAATTTCTTGTTTCCCCATGAACTGCTATTGACAGAAGGTTAAAGGGGTTTTCTCATTTCACCATTTGGCAGCTGTTTATGCTGGTTGCTAAGCAGAGCTTGTGAAATGGAGGGGTGTGTTTCTCCTCCCAGCAGGGTGTATCTTCTCTCTCTGCAGAAACACCCTACACTGTGCACGTTCACTCTGTGTGAGCAGGGGGAAAGGAGAGGTTCTCAGCTGTGTTTGGAAGTGAAAAGCTAAGTGTATGTCTACATTTCTCGATCTCTCTCTACATGCTTGGTAATTAGAATGGACTCTCGGAAAGATGGGTGATTTTTTTTCCCTCAGTCTCTCACACACAGCGATATATTCTGCAGACTATTACACCTCTGACCTCTACAGATCTGCAGAACAAAACTATATGCTTTATCTGTTTGTGTTTACATGGGACTACACATGATCCCTCTCTGTGCTGCAGGACCTCTGATTGCCGTCAGTGAATGTCAAACAGCACACTACGTCACACCTACCACTGATTGTCAGTGAATGTCAAACCGCACACTACGTCACACCTACCACTGATTGGCCGTGAATGGCAGACCGCACACTACGTCGCACGTACCACTGATTGTCAGTGAATGTCAAACCACACACTACGTCGCACCTACTACTGATTGCTGTCAGTAAGGATTGCTGTAAGTGAATCTCTCTCTGTCTCTGTCTCATCCACGACGCTCAAACTTCGTTGCCAAGCACTAATCAAACAGCCCGTTCTCTTAAACCATCGCACTTTGCTAATGGGAACCAAGGACATACATGCTTACATTTTTGATCCCCTCATTTTAAACTATGATCTTCGTAGTGAGAAAACCCCTTTAAGAGATGAAATTGACTCCTAAGATAAGTAAAGAAGTTTTTTTCCCACCTTTTTGTCACCTTGTCTTTTTCATAGAAAAAGTGTCAAACAGAACCCTGTAAGTAAGTTGTCCAAGGTAAAGTTTTCTATTTTTTAATTTGTGCTGTTACTGTACAACAATATAAAAAACAGTCATATCACCCCATGCACCTCCGTTCCAGCACTGCACCTGTCGCTGGTCTAAGTTATCTGTTGTCATCCTGATAGTTGAAACATCAGCATTGTAGCCACTGATTGGCTGCAGCAGTTGCATGCTTTTTCTTGATGTCATCGTTCAGAACTGAATGGGGAGAAAACATGTGAAGGCTGCAGCCAAGCCAGTGCTGAGTACACAAGCCAACTGTGGAGACCCGAAAGACAACGGAAGGCCAGAGGAGAGCTGCAACCGAGGCAGCACCGAAATATGAGAGAGAAGTATGACTCTTTTTGTTTTGCAGTAGCACCAATTTAAAAAAAAACCAAACAAAAAAACTTCACCCTGAGCAAGCCATTTATTTCCTGATTAGAGGACTGTGCATCAGGTGCTGTGTGTCCACTTTTCCAATCGCTGATGGAGAAATATAAATGATGATAAAATAGCACATACTGCCTTACTGCAGGGGATCTGAAGGTTTTTTTTTTTAGAACTGAATTTTTTATTTCAGATATCACACAATAGTACACCCCAGAACTGTTCCATAGTAGAAACCTTTCACTTCCTAGAGAGTGTTGACTATGTAGGTTATAACCTGATTCTCTGATGCATGTCTGGATACCGGTATTATAGGTCGAGTGAAGGATCATTGAATAGATTATAAATAGCTGATATAAGATCTTGTATGGAAACTCCTGCTTTGTTTAGCCTTTCAGAGAGAGTTAAGATACGGAGACAGAAGGTATCATATGTTGTAATGATTAGGTGCTTGATCTGGAGATAATTGTCATCTAGAAGGAAAACCAGAGCTACAATTTAATTCCTTAAAAGAAATCTGTTTCTTAGGCTATGTCTACACTGCAGTGGACAAAAAACGACCTGAAAACGAATTACTAAAAACGTTCATGAAACTGAGTTTTTCTGTCCACTGCCTGTCAAAAGCAGCTGAAAAAACGGCCGTTTTTTGGCGCGTTTTTCGTTTTTTGAAGCGTTTTTTGGAGCGTCTTTGCTCTGCTTTTTAATGTATTCACAGATTAAGCCATTGGATGTAAACTACACCCTACAGGTGGAGTTAACATGTTAAGTAGTCACTTCCTTTAGATCACTGTAGCCCTTTTGAGCACATTGTCCTTTGTGTGCTGCTGCTGCGTGCTACTACTTTATTCAATTTTGCACCAGATTCTTGCACCAAAATCCACAAAAACCCACATTATCTTTCCATACAGCAAGATAACTGTATTAGCATCAAAATTGTAAAGAAAAGGATTTTAGCGTTCAAAAACCCAAAAAACGCATTATTGCTCCAAATTTCCCTAAAAAAAAAACTTAAATTTTTTTTGTCAGAAGCAAAAATCAGTTTTTTTAGCGCCAAAATTTTTAAAGATATTGATCTTAGCGCCGCAATCCGTAAAAAACTTATTAGTAGCGCCAGAAGCGAGATAACTGTATTAGCTCCAAAATATGTTCAGTAAACGATTTTAGTGGCAAAATCCGTAAAAAAACGGATTCTGGCGCCAAAATTTGTAAAAAACTTATTTTTTGCGCCAGAAGCGAGAGAACTTTATTAGCTCCAAAATATGTTAAGAAAAAGATGTTAGCACCAAAATCCGCAAAAAAACGATTCTTGCGGCAAAATCCGTAAAAACACGTATTTTTGGCGTCAGGCGAGATAACGTTATCAGTGCCAAAATCTGTAAAAAAAATTATTTTAGTGCCAAAAAACGTAAAAAAACGGATACTTGCGCCAAAATCCGTAAAAACGTATTTTTGCCGTCAGAGGTGAGATAACGTTATTAGCACCAAAATCTGTAAAAAAAAAAATATTTTAGCACCAAAAGACGTAAAAAAACCAAAATCTGTAAAAAAAAAAAAAATCTGTAAAAAAAAACCTTATTTTTGCCGTCAGAAGCGAGATGACTTTATTAGCGCCAAAATATGTAAAGAAAAGTATTTTAACACCAGAATCCGTAAAAAAACAGATTCTGGTGCCAAAATCCGTAAAAAAACTTATTTTCAGCGTCAGTAGCGAAAACTTTATTAGCGCCAAAATATGTTTAGAAAAGGATTTTAGCATCAAAATCTGTAAAAAAAAAAAAAAAAAAAAAAATGATTCTGATGCCAAAATCTGTAAAAAACTTATTTTTAGCAAAAAAAATGAATTGCGCAAAAATTGTTAGCGACCAAAGCATGATCATTTTATTACAAAAGGTACGAACAAGGACACATAAGACACTTGTATGCAAATTTGATAAGGTATAACCTTTATTAACACCCACTATAGGTGGGACTTGGGTCTCCTGGGAGGGTTTTCATTGAGAAAACGCGCCAAAAGACGTCCGGCGCTTTACATAGACTCCTCTAGTAAACTTTCTGCCCTGCTCTGGCGTTTTTTAGAGCATGTTGCAAAATACGACCTGTAAAAAAAACGAGCAGCAAAAAGAAGCTCAGTGTAGACAGCAGAACGTTTTTACAATAGAAGTCTATGGGAGATGATTACAGTCGTTTTCCCAGCGTTTTTAGAAAACTAACGGACGTTTTTCTGTGCAGTGTAGACATAGCCTTATGATAAAAGTGTGCAATGTCTACAAATCTAAATAATAACCATAATAATTATCTTCAAATTGCATCAACATATTCTGCAGCAGTTTACAATTCAGAGGGTGGCATTTCCTCTACTATACCGAGTGTACAGCTGTAAGTCTTCCTCCTTCAGTGAATTCATCTAATAATAACCTTTAGGCCATGTTCACACGGCTTAATCGTGGGACGTATTTCGCCGGCCCCATAGACATGCATTATCCACAGCGCGTACACACCGTGAATAAGTAGCATGTCACTTCTCTCCCCGCTCGCCATATTGTGCGAGCGGGGAGAGGAGCCGTAATCCATAGTTCTCTATGAGAACTGTGGATTACCGTAATGACTGGGACGTATTTCAGCCCGTAATTCGCGCAGTACGGTGCGAATTACGGGGTGAAATACGTCCCAGAATAAGCCGTGTAAACATTGCCTTATTTATATAGTGCCAGCATATTCCACAGCACTTTACAATTCAGAGGGTGACATTTCCTGTACTATAGCGACTGTACAGCTTCCTCCTTTAACTCATCTGACATTTTTTATTGGCAAGTACAGGCAAGGGGCATCAGCTGGTAAATGATACGTCCATCTTCACAACCCATTTTTTTTTTTATTGTTTCAATAAAATTAACCTCTTGTGGACTGCCTATAGATTATAAGCATGCGCACGGTCCACAAGTGACATTCAGGACCATTGTTACAAAGTCTGTAGCTGCATGGAGATGTCGAAGGAGTGAAGAACTGGTTGTTGGCGACAGCAGGACTCTCCAGAGAGAAGGCAGGGACGTTTTCTTGCCTTCCCTGTTGTCATATTCGGGCTGAGTCAAAAGTCCCTTTTGTTGCTTTCAGAAGCGAAAAGGAACATGCCATATCTGAATACCCCAGCAAGTAATGGATAAGCGGGCCTATCTTTTAGGCTGTTTCTGGAACATGGCTGCCATCTTTAAAGCCACCATATTGGATCAAGGGCAAGTTTTTTCAGTGGGAAGGTGGCCATGTAGAATATCAAAGAAGACCAGAAATATCTCAGAAATTGAAATCAGATTTGCAATCTCTCTTGTGGTTCAAAAGTTATCAACCCAGAAAGTTCTCTTGCTGTTTCAAAATGATTGGATCCAGCGCCTTCAGCTCTGTATTCAGTACCAGAGATAGAGATGGGCGAATTGATTCTAACGAAGTGGAATTCGTTTAGAATTTCAGGAAAACTTCGGTTCTGAACGAAGTCGAAGTTTGGGGTACTTCGGGTGAACGAAGTGTGCTTTTCATTGATAAAATGGCTGCGAGCACATGGCGTTACATGGGGCAAAGAACTCGGGGAGGAAGAAGGGCATAGCCTGCATGACATGTGCAGAGATGAAGCCAATCAGAGACCGGCGGGATTCTGTGACGTCACCGCACTATATAAGTCCGGGCGCGATGCTGGGAGCTCATACCGCTCTCACTGTACTGATTAGGGAAGGTGCTGCCGCGGCGGATTGTGATAGCTCTTACTGAAGAACTGATTTTTATACAGCAATTTTTGTGGGGTGTCTCAGCTTGTCTCAGAGACTGCTTCTCTTAATGTTCTATTTCTGATTTTTTGGGGTATTGGATATGAAATCCAGTTTGCGTCCACTGCAGCCACATCTACATTTAAATCCTATCTGCTCACAGCACATTGAATATCAAGGGGGATCTAAGCCAGTTCCTTTTGTTTCATTTAAGAAACAGCGTTTTTACAATACAAATACCACTTCATTTTTGGACTGCTCTATTCTTTGGCACCATTTACATCCAGGGGTTAATTAAGCGTTGTTTTTCAGCGTTTTTACAATACAAATACCACTTCATTTTTGGCTGCTCAATTCTTTGGTACAATTTACATCCAGGGGTTAATTAAGCGTTGTTTTTTCAGCTATGGTGACTCCAAGAAACCGTCTTTTTCACCGCCAAAATATATACATTTTTCCTGTAGCCTAATTCACAAGCAAAGGTTAATTCCAATTTTATCTCTTGTTGTGTAGCGTAAAAAACACGGCATTGTAACACGCTACAAAGCTAGTAGTTTGTGGTGGCTCAATTCTTTGGCGCAATTTACATCCAAGGGTTAATTAAGCATTGTTTTTCAGCTGTGGTGGCTCCGAGAAACCATCTTTTTCACTGCCAAAATATATACATTTTTGCCTGTAGCCTAATTCACTAGCAAAGATTACTATCCATTTTATCTCTTGTTGTGTAGTGTAAAAAACACGGCATTGTAACACGCTACAAAGCTAGTAGTTTGTGGTGGCTCAATTTTTTGGCGCAATTTACATCCAAGGGTTAACTAAGTATTTTTCTGCAGTTGCACTCAGTAAAGAAACTTTCTTTTTCACCGCCACAGAAGAAATTCTGTAGCATAATTCATATTCGAAGGTTAATTAAACCTTTACATTCAGGAAAATACACAGAGTTTTTAAACGGCACATACAAGTCAATTTTTCCTGGCCATTTGTGGAGCGCAATTTATATCCAAGGGTTACCCAAGCTTGTTACTGGGTTCATTTGGAGTCAAATACAGGGTGTATATTTATCATATACAGATATCTTCATCAAACAGTGTCTGTACATTTTAGAACAAACAGTATGTCAGACAGAGAGGTGGCAGGCTCTGCACCTGCGAGTGGCAGTGGCACAAACATTCCTGGAACAGGCCCAGGTCGCAGCACAGCAAGGGGACGTCACAGCAGGGGTCACTCGGTGAGGCCAGAACTGCCGCTGTCATCTAGCGGCCGTGTGTTGTTCAGCAACCCAAGGGTTCTTGATTGGTTGACTAGGTCATCCACTTCCTCCCAGATGACATCTGACAACCCCAGCCAAGAGTCGGTGGGAATGTCAGACACAACCCTAAGTTGGCATGGCCCGGGAGCGGGTCAGCGGCACCTCACCTGTCCTCAGCCCGCCTCTGTCCCATCTGGTTCCCTCAGCCAGAGATCTACTATGTGGTCTGGGCTCAGCGCTACTATATAGTGAGGATGAACAATTTGAGGAGGGCAGTCAGCAGCTACTTGGCAGCGAAGAAATGGGGCCAATATCCCCTGCTTCTTGCAGTAGGCGGCAAAGTATAGATGTGGAGAGTGGCATGGGAGGTCATGTTGTGAGGGGTCAGCCTCGGCATACCAAGACCGGTGATGAGGACAGCAGTGACGATGAAACACAAATAGATGATGATGTAGCCGACCGCACTTGGGAGCCGGGTGAAGCAAGGGCTTCATCATCGTCAGGAGAAAAGGGAGCAGCTTGGTCGTCAGGCAGTGGAGCAGCCAGCAAGTGGGTTGTGTGGCCGTGAGTCAGCAGGATAGCAGCAGTGCGAGGTCGGGAGCCAAGCGGCCACGGGGTAGAAAACCCGCTTCGCAGGTCCAAGAAAGTAGCGGCACAGGGGCTCAGCGAGGCAGCGGCGGTAGTAGTCACTCAGTGCGGAGCGTTGGCGGTAAAATCAGCTACTCGGCGGTGTGGCAGTTCTTTGCTAAGACACCGGAGGAGCCGAATATGGGTAAATGTAGAATCTGTAGGCAGAAAGTGAAGCGTGGCCAGGAAGCTAACATTAGCACCACGGCCCTGCGTCAACACATGCAGCATCACCATCCGGTGGCCTGGGAGAAACGTGGCTCAGATGTGGTGGTCCATCCTGCTGCCACAGCGGCCAGTGGCACGCTTGCCATTGCAGCCAGTCAAGGCTCCACCACCTCTGTAGAAGGGAGCTGTTTCTCTTTGACATCATCTCCCGGTCCAGATGCTCCTGCTCCTCGCTACTCATGGCGCCAGCAGTCGTTCAGCGAGGCGATTGCAAAGAGACAACAGTATGCGTCCAACCATCCTAAGGTGCAGCAGCTGACCGTGCTCCTGTCCAAGTTGTTGGTACTGCAGTCCCTCCCTTTCCAAATGGTGGACTCTGCACCGTTCAGAGAACTAATGGCTTGTGCCAAGCCGAGATGGAGAGTTCCAAGCCGTATTTTCTTTTCCAAAAAGGCAGTACCAGCACTTCATAAATATGTAGAACAGAAAGTGGGCCAGTCCTTGAGCTTATCGGTTTGTTCCAAGGTGCATGGCAGCGCGGACGTCTGGAGCTGTAACTACGTCAGGGCCAGTACATGTCCTTTACGGCCCACTGGGTGAATGTGCTTCCTGCCCAGGCACACCAACAACTTGGACAGGAGACGCCGCTTTCTCCTCCACATTGTCAAACTGTGGCTCCTGCGCCAATGTCCGCTCCCCCCTCCTCCCCACCATATAGCCTTCAAAAGTACTGCTCCTCATACCCATGTGTGGGCACGCGGTGTCAGCGTTTACACCTGGTTGCCTCGGGAAACGAAGTCACACAGGGAGGAACTGCTCTTTGTCAGCAGCAAGAAATCGATGTGTGGCTTTCTCCGCCAACTGCAAATCGGAACCATGGTGAGGGAAAATGGGGGAAATGGTTTCCAGTGCACCGAGGGGGGATGGCCCAGCGCCCTGCATGGCGACATTTTCAATTGTTGTGAAAAGGTTTTCCTGAAGTCTTCACAGATCTTCAAAAGATTTGAAAATGGCCGGAAACTGTGATGCACTTCATCCATTGTAAAAAGCCGGAAACACCCTCCTCGAGTTGCGGGGCAAAACGGCCCCCCCCAACAACTTGTATGCGTGTTTCCACCTTTGGAAATTTCCCCCGCACATGTTGGCCGATGTATAAACAGAAAAAGGGCCCTTTAAACGATTTTTTGATGATCCGGGGGGGCCAGGGTATTCCCCTGTGTATTTTGATGTCAGCCAGTGGCGCTCATGCGTGACACCTCCCCGTTTGTTGAGGCCATTCGAGGGGGCCAGTTATTTGTCGTCGCCGGGGTTACGGGAGAATAACGTCATTCCATGTTTCTGCCCCTGGAAAGATGCTGAAAAATCGTTGGGAGGGGATGGAGTTTGGGGGTGACTACATCTCGGGGCCCAAATGAGTCGTGGGGATGAAATGGAGGAGGGGGAAAGAGGAGGACATTGGAGCAGAAGCATTGTCTGGTGAAATGGTGGATTTTCTCCCAGGTGACAAGAGAGGGGAGCAGGAGCAGCTGGAGGAGGTAGATGGAGTGAGGAAGCGAGGCAGATGCCCCGAAAAGCACGTGGCATTTTTACGGGGGAGATGCACTTGTGCAGATGGCCCGCAGCATGCGATTTCCCCGGCTAGTGACAGCCAAATAGTCGCATCCGGGCGAGGGTGATTCTGGCTTCCCCCCTTTCGACCTCTACCGGTCCAAAATGGGGCCCTTTTTTCCAGCATTAAAGGTGGAGGACAAACTTAAATACTATAGGGAAATCCCCCCGTGTCATTGGCCGCTGTATGTGCGGCATCGTCCCCCCTCTGAAGGGTCGTCCGTGGGGAGTTCCTCAGCGCTCACGTACTACTACCCGCGGTTTGTGGGGAAGGTGGGGGGGGGGGGGTTAGGAGCAGTACCAGCCCCCATCAGCGCACCTGGTTGGGTCATGATGAGCAGCTTCCTTCACCCCCCTGTGAGGAGGGTAGCGCTCAGCGCAGGACTGGAGCAGTCCCTAAACCCAAAACAGGTGGTGGCCATTTGGGGAAGCATCGCCCCCCAGTTAGAAGTCCGTGGACTACTGGGCAGCCAACGGGGATGTGTGGCCGCAAATTTTGAGTTTGCAGTGGGGGGAAGCTGTCTGCCCGGCCAGTAGTGTAGCATCAGAGCGGGCGTCAGGCGGGGGGGGGCCATCGTTCCCCAAAGGAAAACCCCCGTTGCCAGGGGAAAATGGGGAAACGACTGACCTTTGCAAGATAAAATTCAGGCTGGATGGGCCCGGATTTCCCCCACCAATCCCTTAGCGTCAGATTCTCAGCCATGACCCCTCCCCAAAAAAGTGAGAAATGGGGGGGTTCAAACTACCCGCCCCAGCCGCTATTCTGTGCCCCCACCCGCCTGGCCCACATCTGCTGACAGTTTCCCCCTCTGCCCACCCCCCATCTTTCCAGGGACGGGGATTGCACCCCCTCCACACTCTTCTTGTGCCCTCTTGCCTCATGCTGCTGTTGCTGGTGCCGTGACTCCACCTGTGTCACTGTGCCATCTTCACCCCTGTGTTGCTCCCGCCGCCGTCACCTCAAAACTCGTCATTGTGCCACTCTGTGGCCTACTCCTTTTTTTCCACCTCCAGAAATTTTATTGTGCCACTGTCCACCTCTGCTGCTGCTGTGGTGTGCCGTGCCCTCCCCTCTCTGTCATTGTGCCACTCTGTGGTACTCCAGTTTTTGCCAACTCAGAATGTGATTGTGCCCTGCTGATCTTTCTGCTGAACCTTGACCCCCCACTGTTATTGTGCCCCTCTGTGGCCCCCGCTACGTTTTGCCCCCTCCCGAAAGTCATTGTGCCACTGCCTGCCTCAAAGCTGCTGCTGTGGCGCTGCCGGACCCCCCACACTGTGTATTGTGCCATGTTGACCCCAGCTGCTGCTGCCGTGCCCTCCACTCCTGTCATTGGCCCCTCTGTGGCCATACTGTTTTGCCACCCCCAGAAAGTCTTGTGCCATGTCTGACCTCTGCTGCTGCTGTGGTGCTGCCGTGACCCCCACACTGTGTCATTTTGCCCTGTTGACCTCATGCTGCGCTGCCGTGCCCCCCATCTCTGTCATTTTTGCCCCTCTGGGCCTACTCCGTTTTTGCCCAAATCCAGAATGTGATTTGCCCCTGCCCGACCCCATGCTGTGTACCTTGACCCCACACTGTGTTATTGTGCCACTTGTGGCCTGCACTGTTTTGCCACCTCCGAATGTCATTGTGCCACTGCCTGACCCATGCTGTGCCCCGCCTCCCGCTCAGTATTGTGCCCCTCTGTGGTCCCCTTTCCCGTTTTGCCACCTCCGAATGTCATTGTGCCATGCCTGACCTCTTTTGGTGCTGTGGCTGCTGCCCTACCCCCCACACTGTGTCATTTGCCCCTGTCTGACCCTCATGCTGCGCTGCATGCCCCCCATTCTGTCATTGTGCCACTTGTGGCCTTACCTGTTTTGCCCCTCCAGAAATTTTTGGCCCCTGTCTGACCCCGTTTGTGCTGTGGTGCGCTGACGCCAACTGTGTCTTGTGCTCTGTCTGACCTAGCTGCCGTGCCCCCCCCTTGTCATTGTGCCCCTCTGTGGCCTACTCCGTTTTTGCCACCTCCCGAATGAGATTTTGCCACTGCCGACTCGCTGTGCTCCGTGACCTCCCACTGTGTCATTGTGCCCCTCTGGGCCCCGCTTCGTTTTGCACCCCCTGAAAGTAAATTTTGCCAGTCTGACCTCATGCTGCTGTGGCTGCCGCCCCCATTCCCCACTCTGTCATGATGTTGCCCCCTAGCTCTCAGCTTGTTTTTTTTAGCTTTGCTGGCATAAATTGTCGGTACATTACCCTTGGTTTTTTGGTCAGTTTTGCCCTTTAAGTGCCCCGGGGAATTTTATAGTGAAGCGATTCCCGAGCGGGGCGTAAAGTGCGGTCATATAAAAAAACAACATTGTATGAAGACCAAACCAAGTCCCCTCTGCATATTTAAACATGGCACAACGTTCTCAGCACCCGAGGCTCTGGCAGCCCCGGAAAAGCTGTTTTTTAACGCGATTCGTGCCCAAGTAATTCGGACCGAAACAAATTTTGTTGGAAAATTCGGCGAAGTGACCGAATCGAATTTTTGAGAAATTCGCCCATCTCTAACCAGAGACAACACATTGAACATGTCAAATAGCTGCTGTTGTAACTTTCTGTGTTGTTAACTTTTGAACCACAAGATATATTGCAAATATACATAGATATTGTTATGTATAGAGATCAACATGCAGCCTTCAGGCTTCATACTTCTGTTCCCGGCAATCAAATGATAACTGGGGCCAGGTAACTTAAAGGGGTTGTCTCAATTTGTGCTTCGGTTTTCTGTTGATGTGCCGTAGGTGCACTTGTTTTGGACCAGTACATTAGGGTATAGGAACTAATGTCTAGATGTTTGTTGATGTGGGTATTGAATTTATGGACGCACAGGAAATAGGTCATCTTGAGACCTGTGCATATTTTGGAGCTGAGTTGATCTATTTGCATTAGACATGGCAGACGGAAGTGAGACTCAAATGGGTGTGACCAGCACACACATGTGGATAGTTTAAATGGAGATCAGGTAAGGGGCCTTTTAGCCCATTTTTTGTATCATCAGGGGCCTGTCTAACAGATCGCCGACTGTGGCGACTTTTTAACAGTATATACGTCTAATTTTCACTTTACTGCTTTTTGTTTACTTGGAGAAATATTCCCCCTGAAGAACCGTACTACAGACGGGGAAACGCGTTGGGGTTCCTTTCCCTTGGATTACGCAGCGATTTTGTTTGTTTCCTACTTAGTGTTAGTTTGTTAACCAGTGTCCCTGGGATGGGGTCCCTGCCTTTATGAAGGGTTGTGTAGGGACTGGTAGGGTATGCGTTTTTTCAAACCTATTTAGTGCTTGGATACGTTGCATCTGGATATACATGTTTGCATCAAGTGCACATAATCATATGCCAGACTCCGGTCACATGAGTAATGTCATCTTAATTTTCTGTACTTTTTTATAGAGATATGTATATATATATATTTCGCCGGCTCACAACTAAAAAGAGGATACGTATTTTGTTTGGAAGCAATTTGCTATTGTATTTTCAGAAATCAAATTATATCGGTTTAGCATATATTTAATAAATGTTAAGTTTTAGCTGTATATTGTGGTGGATAAGTTAAAAAACAGCAGTTTGTTCCCTTTGTGAGGAGACTTTTCATGGTTGGTTGTCTCACTACCTTGATTCTTCTTGCCTCAGTCCTGTTTTCTTGGTTTCACTTTGAATTCAGGGGCGTGTTGACTGGCTTCCACTAGGCTCTAGTAGAAACCAGGTCTGTAGCTATAGCAACCAGTGCTGACAGCCTATAAGGAGAGATCAAACAGGGCTGTAGCTATAGTGACCTGAGGAGCTGATACAGCCCATACAAGAGGGGATATCTCACAATAGGTAGGACACTGTTAATAAACATATATTGCAAAGTGACATGTTTTTGCAAGATCTTTAACATAAAAAGCAATCCTTGTAGTGAGACAGCCCCTTTAACTGTGAAATCTTCTGTATCCTAACAGACCTGTATCTGCTCTGCATTGATGAAAACATGTAAAAATGCCCCCAAAGGTCATTTTTCTTTGATTCTTTTATATTCGTTGCAGGGAGCAATATACAATACTCACAAAAAGTTATTCAATTGTAAGTTGTTGTCTTGGTCTCATGATGTCAAAATGTGAGCAGCATGATGAGGAGTACTGTTTAAACCCTTATCAACCGCCCGTTAACTTTTGACATCGGAGTTTCCGGCGCCACAGCAGCGCTTAGAACAGAGCTGTACTACACAGCCATATTCCAAACACAGCCTCTGTAAGCGCCAGGTAGCGGGGGGAAAATATCAGTAACTCCTAATGGTGCATGAAAAGCACCAAAAAAGTCCGGACACGTTTCCCTCTTTGTAGACAGAAAGGTTCCTCAAGGGACAATAAGATAAATAAAGGATAAAGTAACTAGAGCAGGTGGTACCCAGTTGACTGTTGTAAATACCCCACACTAAATGCAAAGTGGTGTACCACCTGCGATGTATAATGATAACCTTGCGTTGCCGGCCGCTGCTCACTGACTCCGAACATCTGTCTAAGCGTTCCCAATCTATAGGCCTGCAAAGTGGCCTTTTCCCCCATGCCTTGGCCATTACTTATATCCAGCTGGCCTACTACCTAGAACTGTACTTTTACCATTTTCTCGGTTTTTTGTTCTACAGCTTACACTAGGGGGACATGTATGAAAACTGTCTAGATCTAAAACTCTCTCTCTTGCCCATAGCAGCCAATCAGAGCGCCCCTCTCATTTCATAAAGTGCTCTAGAAGAATGAGAGGAGCGCTCTGATTGTTTGCTGTTGGGACAAAGTGAGTTTTAGACCTAGAACGTTTTCATACATGTGGCCCAAGATGTCCCTTGATAAAGGCATCACTGCCGAAACGTGTTTGACATCTAGACTCATCTGACGTCTCTGTAATCTCTCTGACATTTGTATGATCTGATTTTGAACCAGCGCAGTTATTCCAACATTGTGATTGATTCTTGTATTATATGATCCACACAACAGTCCTATATCTAATAAATGTATTGCTAGTCCTCTGTTTGTCTTTTTCCACAAGAGCCCCCCCCCCCCCCTTCCCTCTCCCACATCTTTGGTGTGCGAGACTATTACATTACTTGCACTATAATGATTCCCTATCAAGTTAGATGAAAATGAGTTTATGAAGCATTAACCTTGTTTGGCCCTAAGGTCCCTTAAGGATGTTATCATAAGTATTTCCTTATTTTGTTTGTTGTGGGACAGTAGTGTTTAATAGTTAAAGGGGTTTTGCCAAGAAGTGAGTTCCTTACCTAACAGGCTGATATTCCCCTCTTGAGGCTTGAAAAACGGGGTGTTGTGTTTCTGTTTTTAAAAAAACAGGTACCTCCTCTGTGATGTCATCACTTCACCTCCCATGCACGCTCCTGATATTCAGTCTCTGTAGTTGAGCAAACATGTTTGGCTAATCCACAGAGGATAACTGTATTGTGCACAAGCTCTATGGGTTTTGTTTCTCCCGCTTATCTGCTCAGGAGAGAAGATAAGCTCTGAGCAGGCAGCGTTCTTTCATTTGTTCACAAACTGAGGCAGGGGGGAGGTAGGAGAGCTGAGCAGGGATCCGGGGAGCGTCTTCATGTTTACTCAGATAATTACATTACAACCAGTGGATTCTCTATACAGCAGACACAGGATCCTTTCTCCCCAGTCCCTTCAAAGCTCGTTCATGTACCCTGCCATCAGATAAGAAGTGCAAACGACGCAAGCGCAGCCAGATCAGCTCCTGATCGTGTCTCATGTAAACAGTCAGGAAACTAAAGGCATGTAAGGAAGGCTTTAGCTCTCACAGGCTTCACTTTTTTTAATGACATATTTAGAAAAGTGATTAAATACCCATTTTGGAGGATCCCACGTCAACATTAGATCGTGGCAAAACCCCTTTAATAATAATAGTTATATTTTAGTTGTTCCTCAAATTCCCATCACACAGTATTTGCTTATATATGGTCTAGGTTTGCAAATGGCCAATTGGAACAGAAGATCAGACTTTACAGGGTTTGCAGTCTGTTACAGTTGAGATGCATAGAAATGCATGGGTGCTAAAAACAAGAAAACCACCAGGAAATGTTTAATCATAGCTGTTTGCATAGTTGTCACATTTTCTTTTTTGCATTACAACAATGAACGTGTGTGTAAGTACCCTTTTGGTGGAGTATAACTGCTAATGAAACAATATAAGAGCACTGAAAGCAGCTCTCTAATCTTTAATGAGGATCCTAAGTCAGAAATGAAGCTTAGAAAAAATATCCATCAGTGACCTCTAATGTGTATCTAATGGATTAATATCCAGATCAGCTTAATATTGTCAGGTAAGGTAGAAACAGAATGCTGTACCCAGGGTAATCTATCATTTGACCTTGTCTAATTAACAGACCTATAAGAGGTAGAGAGTCTCGTGTGCGGAGCATAAGAATTACATTACTAATGTCACTCATCACATCACTCAGAATAGTAAAAGGAATTCTATTTATAATATTAAAATACAAATTCCTGAGAGTCGGGGATCTTCATATACATATGACCCCTTAACATCAGCTGCTCTGCGTTGCTTTAAAGCTTTAGATCTGATTTCTGACCCTGCCCTTAATAAGTCCCTCAGAAAATACGCTGTGCTGCAGTCAGATTTCATGTTCTGAATGTATTCATTATTTCAGTCCAGTAAGCTAGATATGAGAATAGCTGTGTAGACAGAATGTCTAAGTCCTAGTAACTATATTTAATAACTATAGATCTTCTATCACGAGTACATCAATTACAGTCAATGGATACTTCTGTCTTTAAACATAAAATACAATTAAGGCTACACACAGACTTTCCGCAGTGAGATGTTCCCTTATTAACTATTAAGAGCAAGTTGCGGTCCACGGAATTGTTGGCACACAACTTAGTGGGGCACATTTAGTAGTATTGTCTAATACTTTTTAGTGTGAGCTTAGACTAGACCAGAGGTCTCAAACTTGGCTGGGTAAATGGGCCACACGTAGAAGAAATTTGAACCAATTTTTTGGCTCTGTGTTTTTTTCCTCCCCGCCTTTCAAGAGCCATAACTCTTTTTTATTTTCCCATCTACATAGGCATATGAGGGGGTTTGTTTTTATAGGGTTCACTCAGCTAGCGAGCTAGAAAGACAAGATTTTATATGTAAATTTCAATTGCACACAATTGCCATATTTTTTTTAGGAAGGTTGGTTCTGACGAAAATACTACTCTCTGATGGATGTGTCCCCTTAGTACATAACTGGATACAAGTTAAAAACCAGTTAATAATGTCCATTTTTTGTGAATTGTTGTGAGTTGCTTGTAATGTTAATGTATGGACTCACAAGACAATGAGGACTCTGGTCGTGGGTTGCAAACTTGTATATTTGGCCAAAATATCAACTAATACATGTTTGATATTTAGTTCAGGCTGGCCCTGAGATACTGTGGGGCATGGGAAGTCAGTATTTTGTGTTGGGCACTTGAAGTGTGCTGCGGAGCTCATCTGATCACATGGTAATAGTCTCACCAATAGGCTGTTTTCTAGCATGATGCGCTGCATGTAACCGTATGACTGACATCCTATAAAAGCCTTATCTATGTGCGACTATAGGACTAGCAATCACCACCCTCATGATTAGTAGTTGTGTGAGTGATTGCTTACCAGTATTTTTACACTTGTGCAGTCTCGTCTGTGGCTCTTCTGCGTGTTGGTGTGAACATGCGTGCAACTATGTATTAAAGGGGTTGTCTCGCTGCAAAGAATAGCTTTCAAAATGTAGGGAACATTAAATAAAGACATTTTCCAAATATATTGCTTTGTTCATCTTTTTTTTGTTAAGGAGCTACAAGTGATATTATCACCTCCCTGGCTCTTTCTGATCCTTCAGTGACCGACCTGTTTACTCCTTTTCCCTCTGCTGTTTGTTCTATGTGATAGCAGTGAGTGAGATCACCATACAGGTCCTGTCAGCTCTGTGCTGGCCTGCAGTAAAAAGCTTGTTTTTATCTGATCTGTCAGACAAAAGCTTGTAATTGCTCCTGTTTACTTTAGACAAACCTCCTGCTAGTAGTTTCAGAGAAGTTTCTAAGCTATTCTAAACTAGTTAGAAGACTGAATACACTGAGTTGAATACACAGGTGAATGCATGGAGCTCCTATGCTAATTACAGACAGTCTGACCAGGAAGTGACAGGATGCATCTATGAATCTCTCGACGGGAGAAAACCCCTTTAAGCATTCGCTCCAATCATAAATAGTAGATGTGTGAGCAACTTAGTTTTTCTGTATTCTGTGCCTTTGTAGCTTCTCATGTGTAGCACTGGGGCTTTTTTTTTGCCTCCTACTTGGAATGGATTTCTGACCTATGTCTATAGCAATTAGTATGGCCTTCTGTCTGGGATTTTAAATGTTTTCAATCTATATTTTTTCTGCTTGTATTACTATAATAAGAGTGTTGGCTTTTTATCTCACTTGCTTTCTTGACACACTCTGTGACATCTGATTTACACACGACATACACATTGATGTGATAATCCCTTTAGCCGTATCATTTTCATTCAATGTGATCGGATCATTTTAGGCTAATGTTAAGTTACTGTCCAGGTCTCATCAGACTTGCACAACAGATCCATCATAAATGGTCATGGGTCTGGTACCAGGTTTAAGCAGTATTTCTGTACCATTCATTGTTGATTATGCATTTTGAGGACTTTCCCAGATTCTGTGACTACTAATCATGCATAAAATATTTTCACAGTAGATATTCCCCGGTTCTGAGTGTTTCAAATTGGCACAAATTTCCTCATTTTAAATAGCAATCATAAAACTGCATAATGTACTCTAGACAACGTTCTGTCACCTTCAAAGATAATGTGCTGAATTAATATTCTTATAGCTGCTTTTAGAACATAGTAATTGGTATCAGTATAAGGAGGTCTGGAAATATATATGAAGAGCAGTGAAACTTGATTCTAATCCACCCATGACATAAATGGGAAGTGTCTGTTCACTCTTTAATCCAGTCGCAGGACGGGTTTAATATGTGCATGAAAATTGGATTATGCAGTCCCACATAACATTTTAATTTTTTACTGAAAATTTGCAGTTTAATCTTTGACACGACTGTTAAAATAAATATTTAGCATTTATCATGGACTTCTCTTGATTTAGCTGTTCAGCTAATATTCTTTTTTTACTTTTCCAAATTCGTTGCGCTTTACATCCAAGGTTGCCTAGCTTGATATGGGATAAATAAATCCTATAGGGTTATTGTTCTTGTTTTTTATCCGCCTGGCTTGTACAGCTTAAGCAGATGGAAAACATTTGCTTAATTTTTGCAAACCACATGTCCAAAAGCCATGAAAAACAAGTTCAGCATTTGTCTTACATATTTTTTAGCCTCATGGCATAAACCACTATATGTACCACTAACTTCAAATGAGCATGTTCAGTACATTATTTGAGTTGTGGAGCCCTAAATTAACTACTTTTTTTTTTTAAGACACCAAGTAGCACAATCTAGTAAATATTTAAAACTCTATTGCCCAAATAACTCCATCTGCAAAAAAAGGAATTTGAAGTGGTTTGTCTGATAGTTTAAAGGGGTAGAATATGCCCTATGTGGAGATAGCTGTATAAATGTAGGAAAATTAGAGTTTGAAAATCCTTCTTGGACTCTGTTCACACTGCTGTTAGAGGCTATGTTAGAATCTTCATCAGTAACTGCATCAAATTTAAAGGGCTTCTGTCACCTTTTTAAGTAATTTCTGAGGCCAGCTTGTGGCTTACAGTTAGAAATGGCCACTTAACTTGTGCAGTTCTTCCTGTTCACTTCTATAGGAGTTCTGAATATATGCTTACAGGCATATTCGAAATTTCACAAGTAAGAATCCATCTCCCTGTTTTCTCAGGTGAACAGGGTGATGCCTTCGAGCTACTATCCTGTTTCCCCAAAAATAAGACACCCCGAAAGTAAGACATAGCAGAGGTTTTGTTGATTTCCCTAATATAAGGCACCCCCCGCAAGTAAGACATAGTAAAGTTTTTGTTTGAAAGCATTCCCGAACAGAACACACACATGCAGCTGTAATGAGCACCCTCTGGTGGCCGGAAGCTGCAATAACGTCCCTGCTGTACAAGTGGTCCAGGAATTGCTGTGGGAGATTGCTGCTGTACCATACAGTCCCCAGGCAGTGTGCGGGAGCCAAGTACTGTGCTGTACTTTACAGCCCTTTATATTTTGTATAGTATATACATTATATAATAAATGTTCATTTTTTTTTTGTTCAGCAATAAATGTGAATTCTTCTTCATTGAAAAAAATAAGACCACCTCTCAAAATCAGACAGAGCGCATCTTTGGAAGCAAAAATTAATATAAGCCCCTGTCTTTTTTTCGGGGAAACACGGTCGCTGGCCTCAGAAAGAAAGAATTTGCCGAGGTGGCAAATGGGAAGAATAGTATAACATGCACAATGATGGCAACAGAACCCAAAAAAGCCCATTATAATCAATGGGATTTATCTGACACCATTAGTGTCCTTGGTTTATCAGATAAAGCACTACAGTCATGGCTTCCATCATAACTGGAACAATGACGATAGTATGAACAGAAAATTAGAAATTAGAGGTTCTCTCATAGATAAGCTAGAATATTGCTAGAACATCATTCATTGGCGACAAGTGGCTGTTCTCCTTGAATAAAGTGGCTCTGCTATAGTAGATGGGGATGGTGTAGCATTTCTCTGCTCAGATGTGATCAGTAGTGGAGCTGTGCAACAAAAAAAATACAAAGAAGGTGCAGCTGATTTGATTTTGGTATCAGTGGGTATTCCCTGTAGTCAGTCCCATACTAGTAGGTTGGTTATAGTGTGTCTTGGCTTTCATTTGTGGGAACTATTTCACTTTTTAAATTATTATTATGTGCAGTAAATTGTGCTCCATTCTTAATAGCGCAAACCCATTTATACTAATGAATATGAGAATAATGTACTGCTAACTTTATTTCATTTGCTGTTCTTGTACAGTGTAATATTTCACACTCTGTTACTCTGAGTTATTGGTGCTCTGCCAGCATACAGAAGAAGAATTGCCACGCAGATGGGCTTATGTAGGAGCTGCTGCAGGTCACAACAAGACCCTGACAGAGCCTCAGGTTTAAACTGGCAGAGAATTAAGATTAACGAGTGCAGAATACAATGCCACGTTTCTGCCATTGTTAATTTAGTTAATTTCTTACTGACTAAAATTGTTGCAAATCTCTGTTTTGTGCTATAAAGATAATGTTATTTGCTCCTTTGTTCTAATTAGTGTTTGCTTCAGGCAAGACTGATGAGTGATACAAGTCATGATGAGTAACTTGGATAATATACTTACTCTCTGCTTTTTTATGTTTTGGGCATGCCCTAGGACGAAGTGCTTTATTCAGTTTTTTTGTTGTTGTTGTGCGTTGTAAAACTACCAGTAATTCTTTAAATAAGAACCAAGGACAGCAACATGTTTATCTGTACTACATTGAATTAGAATTTTTTTTTTTTTTAATGAGGATCATTGAAACCATGGACACTATGGAGTAAATGTTTTCAGAAAATACTAGTAAGGCTTTGTTCACATTACAATAGAACCATATGTTTGACATATATACCTCCCAGTATATATGCCAAACATATCCATAGGCCCCCTGTCATGAACAACCTCGTTTCATTGGTTGACGTGTCAGGACCCTCTGGGCGTGGTCTGACACTTGACCCAATATGTGACAAATACGTAACGCTCCACACCCCTAGGTACTTAAGGTCAGCTGGATACCGTCTTACAGACACCCCATGTCCATGTGGGCACAGTGAGTGAGAGAAGATAGCCCACGCGAACGCAGAACACTCGCCCACAACCCTGTCTGAATGAGACACCCTTTTTCTCTAGCACCAGTGAAACAGGACTCTGGTAGGCTGCCACAAGTTCCTCGTTATTGATAACCCGGTCTGTTAACGGGATTATATCGTGCCACAAACGTGCCTCAGTAGCATATAATGTAAAACTGACCACACAGACATGTGGATTTGTAGATGGAGATTCAAGAGCAGCACATGACTGAGTTTGAATATTTAATTGCCTTAGGGGCACACTAGACAAGACACTACATACACAGTGGGCACAGATATATACAATGGTAAATGCAGGTATTGGGTTACAGACCGTATAAACCGGACAAGTCAGTTACCTGGTGTTAGGCCTTAGGGCTGTGCAGCCACATGGGGAGGAGGGGGGGCGTGTGAAGCAAGTTCCTGGTTACCTCCGATATGCTAGGTAGCATAACCATCCTAAAAAGACAACATGGGCTGTTGGCAGACAAGAGCTTTTAACCCTAGCTGGTCACACTCCCTTATGCCCCTGCGATGGCCTGAGGCTCATAACCTAAGATGGGTCATAACTTCTCCCGGGGAGGTCACTGAAAGACGGCTCTGGTATCATCGGGCCTGGCTGAGCCCTAGCTACGTTCTGATACCAAACACAGTGTTGCTGTCAGATTCCTAGCCATTTTTTGTCTCTCCCCATCCCTGCATCCAGGAAAGAAGACAGACTCAGGTGTGCGTGTGTCCCGCTCCTGAGTTCTCAAATATGGAATCGGTATGACGAGTAGCAATTCCTTAATTCTTTATAAAATCACGGCTCGGGAGTTTCTGGCTAAAGCCTTTCAGACCTGACTAAGTGCAGGAGTTGTCTGACAGACATGTGAAATTAACAATAAGGCCTCGTTCACACGGCTTATTTCTGGCACGAATTTCAGCCGTACTGTGCTGCAGTACGGCTGAAAACCGTGCCAGGCATTACGTTAATACATCGTTCTCATAGAGAACTATGTATTCCGTCTCTCCTCCCCGCTCGGCGAATACGCCGAGGGGGGAGAAAGTGACATGCACATTATCCCAGCGGGATACGCGCCGTGGATAATGAAAGTCTATGGGGCCGGCGAGCTGCCGGCCCACCCGCCCCATCCTCGCTGCACGGCAGCCGGTGTAATTGCGGGGCGAAATCAGTCCCCGCAATTACGCCGGCAATAAGCCGTGTGAACCGGCACTAAAGGTCCTTTTGAAGCAGCCAGAAGAGGAATGTTGTCACATTTTTGTTGATATAGGATTCTAGTTGGTGGATGGTATTGGGCCAGATTTTTTTTTGTTTCATATTTCGTCAAATGTTTTTTTATTGGTGAAAAGTCAGGACTACAGCCAGGCTAGTTCAGCACTCCGCCTCTTTTTTTCTGCAAAGCCATGCTGTTGTAATGGATGCATTATGTGCTTTCGTCTTGTCTTGTTGAAATATGCAAGGCCTTCCCTGAAGGAGATGTTGTCTGGATGGAAGCATGCATTGTTCTAAAACTTTTATATACTGCTCAGCATTGATTTTGCCTTGATGTTTAAACTGCCTATGCCATAAGCAATTTTGCAGCCCTATACTATCAGACATGCAAGCTTTTGTACTATGCACTGATCAGCTGCATGGTTCATCTCCTCTTGAATCTGCATCATCCGTGATTTCCATAAAGAATTTAATACTTTGATTCATTTGTCCACAGAAAAATTTTCCAGTTTACTTTAGTTCAATTTCATTGAGTTTTGGCCCAGAGAAGACAGAAATGTTTCTTTAATTAGCATTTGTGAATTGCATAAAGAACTGTGTTCACAGACCGTGGTTTCTGGAAGTATTGCTGAGCCCATGCAGTGATTTCCATTATCGAATCGTACCTGTTTTAATGCAGTGCCATCTGAGGGCCCATAGATCATGAGTATCCAATACTAATTGACGGCATTGTCCCTTGCATTTCTGCAGATTCTCTGAATCTTTTGATATTATGTACTGTAAATGGTGGGAGTCTTTGCAACGTTACATTGAGGAACTTTTTTTTTAAATTGTTGCACCATTTTTAGATGTAGCTTTTCACAGTTTGATGAACCTCTGACCATATTTACTTCTGAGGGACTTTGCCTCTCCAACATGCTCTTTTTAATTAAGATCATTAATGAGGAACAGTTCAAGGGAAATGAATACTTTTGCAACTGTGTGTGTGTGTGTGTTGGTATATATATAATATACAGTTATCTATAGTGTACGTAGTATGTCGGTTTTGTTAATTGTCAGCTTTCAAATATTTAGGTGACCTTGTGGGCACAGAGGGTTTAAGATCCCTATTGCTTTGGCAAAGCTTTATTTTAACTTCCCGATAACCACAGGATGATCTTGTCCAGGAAGTTCATGTTGTTTCCCATAACTGGGAAGGACTGGCTTACTTCTGGGATCATGCTGGTTTTTGTTTAATTATATTCATGTCAGATTATTCCAATAATGAGAGAGGAATGAAAGCGGAGACGATGCCAAGGTGCAGCAATCCTACCCTGCCACTTGTCTGTTCATAGCCAAATAATGTTTTGCGGCTGCCAGGATTTCCTAATTAAAATCTCTGTGAAGCCTGCATGCAGAATGCAGCTTTTCACTGGGCTGAGAGAGTTTTACTTTTGACCATAATATAATTGTGTATTCAGCACACTATATCTGAGCTCTTTGAATTGCAGAATGTTCCAGTACTTATCTAGTGTTTAAGATCAGAAAAATAGTAGAACCTCGCAGATAGTGCTTATTTTCTGTATGATGTATAAAATCCAGAATGACAGGGTATCGTTTATTTTGTGTTGCAGTAGATGGGACCCGGCTGTAATTTTGCTGTTTGGTTTAATATCCTGCATTCTTTAAAGGGAATCTGTCGCCAATTTTGTATTTATTTTTTTTTACTTATTAAATCAAAACCCTGATCCATATTCTTTTCCTCTCAGTCGTTTTTATTTCCTGATTGTAGATTTCTCAATTCGGCCGTCTATATATGATAGTGGGGAAGACATTCTTGCTTGCACTGCTTTAACAGCAGAGAGATGCACATAGGATTCTTAAGACAGATTCTTTCCCATAGACTTGTATAGGAGAGTTTTCACTGGGAAGGGAGGGGAGAGGGGGAGCTGTGACATCTCCTTATGTGACTGGTGGATTCTGTGTTATCTGTACACAAAGGTGTCTTCTTTCAGTTTGACCCTGCTTTTACTAATAATGAGCACACTGCTGAAAAGCTCTCTAAACAGTACAGAAAGTGTCAGACGATTATTAGGCTTAGTGGCCAAAGTGAAAACTGCAGGACTTAAGAATTATTAAAAAAAATACTGAAAGTGAAATGGAAAATTAAAAAAAAATAACCAAAAATTCATAAAAAATGTTTAACATAAAAATGTGATTTAAACAATAAGTCATTTTTGATGACACATTCCATTTAAGAATAGTAATATGTTCATTTTTTCCTGAAAATCAATCATTGTGCAATACATTTTCCTGTGGATTATGTCTTATACAGTTGAAACCAAACATTTACATACATTATATAAAAAGACACAAGTATATGTTTTTCTCACTATCTGACATGAAATCAGAATAAACCTTACCTGTTTTAGGTCAATTAGGATTACCAAAGTTATTTATATTTGCTAAATGCCAGAATGAGAGAGAGAGAATTTTTTTAAGGCATTTTTATTACTTTCTGCAACGTCAAAATTTTACATACATTAGAATTACTATGCCTTTAAACAATTTAGGACCGCCCAAATGATGATGCCGTGTCTTTGGAAGGTTCTAATTAGAGAAAAAACCTGTGGATGTATTTTAATTCACACCAGAAACACACTGCTTCTGTGTTTAACATCATGGGAAAGGTTAAAGAAATCAGCCAAGATATCAGGAAGAGGATTGTGGACTTGCACAAGTCTGGTTCATACAGTGGGGAAAAAAAGTATTTAGTCAGCCACCAATTGTGCAAGTTTTCCCACTTAAAAAGATGAGAGGCCTGTAATTGACATCATAGGTAGACCTCAACTATGAGAGACAAAATGAGAAAACAAATCCCGGAAATCACATTGTCTGATTTGGAAAGAATTTATTTGCAAATCATGGTGGAAAATAAGTATTTGGTCACCTACAAAAAAGCTTTCTGGCTCTCACAGACCTGCGGTTTCGTCCGGCTGCTGGACCACGTCACCCTCTAAGGGATTCAAATGGACTTATGGCACCGTTTTTCTACAACTTTAATTATTTCAGACATCAATTCTAAATGTATAATTACAAAAGGGAACTTTTTGGGAGGGTGTTTCCAATTTTCATGTGACTGTTAGGGGGTTTATGGGCAGGTAAATCACTGGCGCTTCCCTGGAGTCCCGCACATTAGAATTTAGAAAGAAGCTGCTTTCTCCCCAGACATTACACCATTGCACTCAGCAATTACCTGAGCTCCTGACCACAGTTTGTTCCTCTATTATAGCTGTCTCATTCGATTTCCTGCTCCCGAGCGATGCAACGGTACAAACTGTGATCCCCTGAAAGGCTAAAATGCTACTGAACTATAGCTGTAATCATGAATCATATTGCCATAGCTTGTACTTCACTGCATAGAGGAAAGCTGTAGCATGCAGGTGGCTTGGTAGGCTGCACTGGCATAGAATATCAACATCAGGCCAGTCTCCGCTATGGAGTGACCTAGGCAGAGGTTAGTAATGTCATTCACCAGCCTTTGCTTGTCCACTTCATTCTGTAGCATCAAAGAGAGGAGTAGTGTGGGAGTTTTTTAGGTAGATATATGCATTGATATTTTTCTCATGTAAAAGTATGCTGTACATACGATCACACTATAAGTAGGCTTTCTAGTCCACAGATCTGGCATTTTATGCTGGTTAACTAAAAGACTGTCTGATGTTTGTAATGGACAGAGCCGGCTTCTTAAGGCTATGTTCACACGGCTTATTTCAGAACGTATTTGCGTCGGATTTCCGATCGTAAATACGTTCCGAAATCAGTTGCAAATAAGTGTCACTTAGTGTGGCACGTATTTCGCAACGGATTTACAATTCCCATTCATTATATGGGGTGCATCCGTCGCGAAATCCAGCCCAATAATTGACATGCACATTGTTATTGCGGCCGCAAATCCGCGGCGGCAATACGGCACGGAAATACTTGTCGTCTGAAAGACGACACGTATTTCCCATTAAAAGCAATATTAAATGGCCTGCCACTTATTTCAGACTGATTACAGAACGTATTTACGATCAGAAATCCGACCATAAATACGTTCTGAAATAAGCCATGTGAACGAAGCCTAAAAGTGTCAGTTTTTATGCTACTTAATGAATAGATGTCTACTTCCAACCTTGGTTACTGTTTAACATTCAACCTGTGCACAAGATTTATTGCAGAAAACATCAAATTATAATGCTGACAAAACCGGGTTATCAAACCCAACCTTACTGTGCGTTTTTTTTCTTTGCTACTGAATGGATTAAATTTCTTGTACCTGAATTTCAAAACCAAATGTAACCAAACTGTTCCAGTAGTATTTCGAACACAGGACTAACTTCATACTTTATGCTGTATGTATTTTTGCTCATGTATGGTTTGGAATATGGGTATTAAAAGGGGCATAGATGTACATGATGAGAACATCATTCCCCCAATATACAAATCCCTAGTGAGATGCACATGGAATAGTGTACACAGTTTTGGACAAAAGTCGACAAGAAAGACATTGAAGAGCTGGAGCGGGTTTAACCCCTTAAAGACACCGCTATTTTCAAGGGTTTTTTCCTCTTCGCCTTACAAGATCCATATTTTTTTTTATTTTTACATCTAAAAAGATCTATGAGGGCTTTTACTTTACAGGACCAGATTTACTTTCTAGTGGTGTAATTCACCGTACCATAGAATATACTGGGAAACTGCAAAAAAAAAAAAAAAGGGGCGAAATGTGAAAAAAACTGTACTTACACCATATTTGCAGAGGTTTTGTTTTTACGGCATTTACTCTTCAGATAACATGTCATTTATATCATATTCTGTAGGTTGATACGATTCCAGCAATACCAAATATTTAGGGTGTTCGTTTTTGTTTTAGTACCATAAAAAATCCAAACATTTTTCTATTTTTAAATTTGCGTCGCAGCGCCGCTTTCTGTGACCAATAACTTTTTGGTTCTTTTACCTTTGGACCTGAGTGAGGGTCATATACAACATAGGTTATTAAGGGGTTAAATACGGGCAATAAAAATCTTAAAAAGACTTTGTGGACTAAAATACCCAGAAAGATTAGCAAGGTTAAGGTTATTTGGTTTAGAGAAAAACGGCTTTGGGGTGACGACATAAATATGTATCAAAATATTAAAGGTCAATACAGAGATCTCTCCCAAGATCTATTTATACCCAGGACTGGATCCAGAACAAAGGAGCATCCTCTACGTCTTGCGGAAAGAAGGTTTCCACATAAACCTGGAAAGGGATTCTTTACTGTAAGAGCAGTGAGACTGTGGAACTCTCGGCCAGAGAAACTTGTCATGGTGAACTCACCAAAAGTTTGTAGAGTACAATAATATAAAAAGTTATAGTGACTAGGATTCTGGAGAAGGATCATTGATCCGGGAATTTATTCCAATTGCTAGATTTGGAGTCGGGAAGGAATTTTTTTCCTATAATAAGGACAATTGGCTTCTGCCTTTTGGTATGTTCACACGATGTACTGTGCCACAATACATCGTGTGTTTCGGGAGCTCGCGCTAATATGCACATACTCCCGCGGCACGCCCGCCTGCTCCATTGACATTCATTACTCGCAGCGCGTATTCGCCGCGAATAATTGACATGTCACTTATCTCCCTGCGCGTGCAATACGATCGTATTGTACGCCCGGGGTGAGGAGGCGTAATCCATAGTTCTCGATGAGAACTATGGATTGCCGTAATTTCGGTGCGCATCTCGCCCATATTAGAGCGCAAATAAGTGGCAAAATGCGCGCCGTGTGAACATGCCATTATGGCAGAATATGGCACAATAGACTTAGCTGGGTGGACAGCCCGCCATACAAACTATATAACTATGTAATGCATACCCTTGTTTTGTTTTTAAACAATCGAGCCCCAGTAATTTGGCATTGCAATTCTGCTAATATTGTACTGTATTATGGGGATGATCCAAAATGGGCCTAGCGATGCTAGTCTCTTCTCTAAGGCAGTAATGACTGTTCATCCATCTTTTCCACAGATTGAACTTCTAAAATCTGCATTAGAATCTGCCACATGTAGTCAATCGGAAAAAACTGAGGAGACTGGAGCTTCAGAAGATGGCTCGGAATTATATGTAGCCTTAGAGAAAACAGAGGCAGATTTGCTACCAGAATACCTTTCTAGATTTCAGGTGAGTTGAAATTGGATAGACTCTTTAATATGTAAATCTATAGTTTTCATTTTTGTTGTGTTTGACATTTTCTTCTTCACACTTCTCTGCGTCTAAAAGCGAACAAAACGCATCAAAATTATATGGAAATCGTCTTCAGTGGGAAATTGCACTTGAGGGATGCAATACTCAAGGTCACGTGCACTACATTTTATTTTGCCCGTGTCTGCCAGGATTCTCCCAGCCCCCACTGTATTGCTAAGAAGCAGAAGCCTATTAGCTAAAGTAGCATGTCATTGTAGGCCCATTACTCATCCTTGAAAGCTGTCTTATGTTAACACAAATCACCAACTGCATGGTACATAAAAAGAAATGTTACATCTTTTCTCCTGAAAATCAAGGCCTTACTGGAGCTCAGTAAATGGCGCTTGTAGCATTACATGGAGAACATCTCCGAGGTTATCAGCGCTCTTGAAATGGCAACAACCTGTGATTTTTATTTTTTGCCACAATTTTTTGTTAAGGATAAGCGAATGATAATGTTGTCAGGAACAAAGCTGATATAACGTGATGTTTCAGTATTGTAAGTAATCTTAGACGTACGCAATAAGTGACCAGGGGTAGATGATAATGTCGAATTTTGGGGTTTATGTAACACGGGACCTGTCATCTCTCCTGATAAATTTGTTGTAGTAAACACAATAATAGAACTTAATATTTTGACATTCCTCTGTTGATTCTTCTTTAGATATGTGAATAAATTGACATCTGGACATCATCATTCCTTTTGTCTACAATGTGTCCCAATATATCGTAATGCAGCCATCACGAATTGGGTTGTGTTAGCCAGTGTAGAGACATGCTTCATTGACCAGAGGAGTGGTGTAACAGAGTGTCATTTCATTTCTACATTTCCAGGACTAATAAGATGACTGTAAAAAAGGGTTTTTTAGAAAGGAGTTATCTTTTAAACGGCATTGCCATTTTCTTGAGAGTTTGGACTGGAAGTTACTTACAGCCTAAAAAATTGTTTTTTTCAAATGTAGTGGTGGTGCAGAGAAAATGAACACTTGCTACTAGGTTCCTCTTATATAACAGCTGGTTGTCCCAACAGGGGGACTTTTTGTAATCAGCTTATGCTTACTGGACCCATCTATAATAAAAATTGTCCAAAGGGGAATTTCCCGGGGAGGAATCACAAAGCTTTGGGGAGACACTGGATTCAAATGAAAGCTGATACATTAGTCTTTACTTTTATACTTTCCTTCTTTTTGAGCCCCTCCTGGATTTGGCTAAGAAACTCCATTAAAAAACTGCATATGTGAATGCAGCCTTAAAGGGGTTTTTCTCTCTCAGACATTTGTGACGTATGGATAAGATATGCAAAAAAAAAAATTCTGATAGGTGCGGATCCTATAGGTGTTAATGAGCCCCTGAAACTCCCTGTGCAGAAGGGAGAATTGGTCGTGCATGCGCAGTTACTCTTTATTCATTTCAGTGAGAATGCTGTGTACAGCCGAGCGCCAGAACCGTGAAAATGAATGGGGAGTAAACCCCTCGGTACGGGCCCCACTCCCGTGACAGGGTTTTTTTAGGGCTCTTCTAAGGGTGGAGTCGGAGTCGAGCGCGAATCGGTGCCTATTTTGATCTCGGAGTGCATAAAATAGACCGACTCCCAAAATATATAATAAGTTGGTCCAGTTAGTTCGATGCAGTGCAAAGAGCAAGAGGAATTGGGTCCGGCCAGTGCTACTGCTCCCATATCTTCAGCCTTATCACGTGAGGAGTGTAAGTGATGACATGGAGCAGGCAAAGCGCTGCCCCAGGGGAAAGATTCTGCTCCCATGGCAAACAGATTTCAGCAAAATTGTTCACCTGCTTTCAGATAAGTAGAAGAGTTGAACCATTCATCAAAACTGACTGTGGCTGAGGCAATTCCTTTATACCCTGACATTGTTAGAGATGTTGCCCCTGTGGTCACCGCTTTGCCCCCAACCCAAGTTAGTGTAGAGAGGCCATTCTCTAGCCTGGAAATATTGAGATCAGATGTGATTTGATGGAGGCAATACTATTTCTCAGAACAAATTCAGAGACTCCACAAATGTTCCTGCAGTGTTTTGCATATTTACAATTGTTTTTGTGTTCTAAAGTCATATCCAATAAATATATTTTACACTGACAAGCAAAATGGTAACAATGTTTTGAACTTGTGACTTTCAGGCTCCATATCTCACCATCCACTACAGCTTTGTACATGAGGCTACTGTAATTTTATATACAGTTATCTTACATCTTATACATAAATTTGACTTTCAAGTATTTAGCATCTGCTTAGTTCTGCAGATTCTTGTCATGTAACTGCATTGTTACTGTTTTGCTCCTAAAAATCAAAATGTTAATTTTTATTATTTTGTTAGTATTTGGGAAATCCACCTTTGGTTTTCAATACTGCCTGAATCCTTCTGGGCTCTGAATCAGATTCAAGCATGTCTTGACCAAAATCTGATCCCAGGTCTCTTCTACATATTCCCAATGTTGGTGCAGACTGGACTTGGATACAAATACAGCTTTTTCTTCAACTCTACACACAAGTGTTTAAGAGATCAAAACATTGTTACCCTTTTGCTTGTCAGTGTCTGTTCTTCCTAAATAGCTTGATTATTATATCATAAGATGATAAACAGCCTGATGTTACCATTTTACTACAGTAAAGTTATCACAAACTATCGGAGCCGGGAGTCGAACGTTTGGGAACTTGAGGAGTTGGAGTCGGAGTTGGGGCTTTGGCTTGCCGACTCCACAGCCCTGGCTCATTCTTGGGACCCGCACCTACCAGACATTTGTGGCATATCCTATTGATATATGATATGGTATAAATAAATATTATGGGAAAAGCATTAACAACAACTGTTGAATGACTAGGACTCTATTTAGTGCATTCTTGCTATGTTACATGGTAATTGCTTTTCTGAAGAGGGCTGCTAGCTAGAAACCAACCAATTAAGCAATATATTGTAGATAGCACAGTTCAAGCATTTTGCTTTTACAATTTCAGACACATGATGCAGTATTAGAAAGCAAATGTCTCATTTAGCCAAGTGATTTCAATGACTTTCTAAAATCTGGAGAATGAAGATTAGCACACAAGGAAGCTGCAAATGAGTTCCACTCTCATTAAGAGCTTTTCATGGTAACAGCACTCGAACAAGGGGCCGTTTTAACGACTGCATCTGAAGGTAGCAGATAAAGGACAATGCTTGACGAGTATACGTCTTAAGAGTATTAATTCTTATTCGTTTGGAAGTAGCCCCCCTTCTATTAGACTAGTGCAGCAATCATTTCATATATTTTTGATAAGTTTTGGGTTTGTGTTTCTAATTTTCTAAAAAGTGAATAAATTCATTTTTGGGTCAGCTTTTTTAAAGGGGTATTCACTTCAATTTTAAATAAAAAAGTTTTAAAAATCTATAAAAAAAATAAACTCTAGGCCTCCTACTTTTCCCATTTTTCAAATAAAAAAACTGAAAAAATGGAAACATATTAGGCCTCGCTTTGTCTTTAAAAGTCTATAAAATTATTGGCCACTTTTTTTCCCCAAAAAAGTTAAAAAGTCTCATGTGTCCCTAAATGATATAAAAATGGTAGTAAATTACACTTCATCCTACAAAAAGTGAACCCTCTCTCAGGTTCATAGATAACAAAAAAAAAAGTTATTGGTATCAGAAAATGATACTGCAAAGCAAATCTAAATGTAAAAAAAAGTTTTTGTTTTTAAAAACTACTAAATTATAACAAAAACTATGTATACTTTGTGTCTGCAGAACTATACTAAACCAACAATCGAGATAAAATGTCATTTATACAAAAAATTATGCAATTTTTTTGTTTTCTGTTCCACCGCGCACAACATATTTTGGGTTTCCACAGTACGTTAATTGGTACAAATTATCCAATTTGTTCATTAATTTTTAAAACAAAACAACTTGTCCCCCAAAAAAAACAACACAACAAAAGGGGTTGGAAAAAATATAAAAGAATGGTTTTTTTTTATTTTTCAGAGATTAAGGGGAAAAAAAAATCGCCCCAGGGGTTAATTTGTGTGAGTGTGTGGGAGTATACCACACCAATAAGCCTAAATTCTTATGAATTTGTGTTTTCAACGCCATGGCTCCCACATGATGAAGCCACTATATGTAAATTTTACAGGGGTTGTCCACTAAAAAATACATAAAATTGGGTCAAATGTGGGCAAAAAAAAAATATACAAAATTTTACTTGCCTACCTGTCCCCAGCCACTGCCACTCCCTGAGACCTGCTTCTCGTCCCGAAAGGCTGGAGACGTTCGTGCTGCATTCACTTATAAAAACACAACCCATCCCTGTTTTTGGGTAAAAACCCAAAATTAAAAAGAATGGTCTCAAGGAGCTCCACAGCAGCGGGACATAGGTAGTTATTTTTTTTTTTTTTTTTTTTTTTTAACGCACCCTGACACAAATTTCATATAATTTTTATTAGTTAACAACCCACTTAATAACCTATTAAAAAACTTGATATGGATGTAAATATCTGTATATAGTAATAATTTTGCTCCTTAAAGCATTGCAGAAAATGTCCTTATTTATGTACTGAGCTTATAGAGAGACATTCATCAACAGCTGTTATATGAACTGGCTTGCGATTATTTTTGTAGGAATAGCTGCAGTTTTGCAATTATTGTGTGTACAGTGTCTCAGAAAAGCAAGTACAGCCATGACATTTTTGGAAATATTGTATTATATCTTTTCATGGGACAACACTGAAGATATGACACTTTGATACAACGTAAAATAGACAGTATACAGCTTGAATAACAGTGTAAGTTTGGTGTTCCCTCAACTCTCACAGCCATCAATGTCTAAACCACTAGCAACAAAAGTGAGTACTCCCTTAAGTGAAAATGGACAAATTGTGCCAATATTTTGTGTGGGCACCATTATTTTTCATCACTACCTTAACACTTTTGGGCATAAAGTTCACTAGAACTTCACAGGTTGCCACAACATCATGGAGCTGGTGGATGTTAGAGACCTTGCGCTCCTGCACCTTCTGTTTGAGGATACCCAATAAGATTTAGGTCTGGAGTCATGCTTGACCAGTCCAGCATCTTTACCCTCATTTTCTTTATAAGCAGTGGTCATCTTGGAGGTGTGTTTGGGGTCTTGATCATGTTGGAATACTGCCCTGTGGCCCAGTTTCCAAAGAGAGGGGATCGGTCTCTGCTTCAGTATGTCACAGTTCATGTTGGAATTTATGGTTCCCTTAATGAACTGTAGATCTCCACAGCCAACAGCATTCATGCAGCCCCAAACGTGACACTCCCACTATCATGTTGACTGTAGGCAAGACACGCTTATCTTTGTACTTCTCACCTGGTTGCCGCCACACACGCTTGACACCATCTGAACCAAATAAGTTTATCTTGGTCTGATTGGACCACAGGGCATGGTTCCAGTAATCCATGTTCTTAGTCTGCTCGTCTTCAGCAAAGTGTGTGCGGGCTTTCTTGTGCATCATCTTTAGAAGAGGTCATGCAGACCAATTTGATGCAGTGTGTGGCGTTTGGTCTGAGCACGGACAGGCTAGCCCTCACCCCTTTAACCTCTGCAGCAATGCTGGCAGCACGCCTACATCTATTTTGAACCGACAATCTCTGGATATGGCGCTGAGCACCTGCACTCAACCTCTTTGGTCGACCATGGTGAGGCCTGTTCAGAGTGAACCTGTCTTGTTTTTAAGATCCATGAAGTTGTTTTAATTTAAGCTTTTTGTCACCCCAACAGGACTTGAGCAAGAAACTTGATTCTCTTGGCAAAATTGACTCTACTAATTTTGTAAGCCTGACCACAAGCTTCGTACAAGAGAAGCTGCCAGAATTCGAGAAGCCAGACATTGAAAATTATGAGGCATGTCTCAAGGAATGGGAACAAGAACAGTCTGCACTGATCAAGAGAGAGAAAGAGTTGAGAGAAGAGGCAAAGTTGCGGTATGAAGCACTAATTAAATCCAGGGCCAAGTCTACTTCTTAACACCTTCCTTGCTGTTGCGCGTGTTTATACCTGCCTTGTAAGCTGGCAAATACTCCTTTTAATTTGGTATACCAATTTTTTCTATGTGTACCTTCTTGTCATGATCTAGGTGTGTAGTTATTTTATAGCATGCTGAGCAGCAGACGAGGCCCTGTGAAACTTGCCAGGTGGAGTACGTCCAGTGAGAGCACGGTTTCCTTGTTTAATATGAAACTCATTGCCCCTCAGAATTCAGTTCATCTAAGAAAAAGGAATACAAATTGCAGTCTATAGAAGGTTTCAATTCAGATTTAAATTGTTTAGTCTTTTGTTTTCTAAATAACGTGTATTTTATCATTGTCTGTTTTCAATATTTGTACATATGAAGTTGCATTAACGGAATAAAATACAGATTACATTGAAATTTTTCAAATGATGTTTCATAAAGGCAGGGAATTTTAACATCATGGTGCTGTCAATTTTTTTTTTGTGTGTATCTGGTAGACAGCCTGGGAAATAATGATATGAAATGAAAGACAAGACATGACTAAGGGTACGTCCAGACAGCATATGTAAAATGCCGGTTGGATTCTCAAATTGTTTATAACATAGTAAACCTAGTATATGTAAACTTTTGACTTTGCATAAAGTAATAAAATGCCTGAAACAATTCTCTCTCTCATTATTCTGGCATTTGGCAAATATAAATAATTTTGGTAATCCTAATTGACCTAAAACGAGTGAGGTTTATTCTGCTTTCAAAAGTCAGATAGTGAGAAAACCATGCAAATGTGTCTTTTTATATAGTGTATGTAAACTTCTGGGTTTTAACTGTATTATCTATATTAACACACACACATAATAAATATATATATATATTTTTATATATATATATATATAAATATATATATATAAATATATATAGACATATATATATATATAATATATGTATGTATGTGTATAATATATATGCATGTGTGTATATCTGTATAAAATATAGTTATGTATGTGTATATATAGATATATACATAAAGTTGAAACCAAAAGTGTGTGTGTGTGTATATGTATATATGTATATATATATATGTATGTATATGTGTTTGTGTACATGTATAAAATATACAGTGGGTACGGAGAGTATTCAGGCCGCTTGAAATTTTTCACTCTTTGTTTCATTGCAGCCAAAAAGTTCATTTTGTTTGTTTTGCTGATTACACTCTGCACCCCAGCTTGAAAGAAAAAAAAAAACAGAAATGAAGGTATTTTTGAAAATGTATTAAACAAGAAAAACTGAAATACCACATTGTCTTAAAGGGATTGTCTCACTACATTGATTCATCTTACCTCAGTCCTGTTTTCTTGGTTTCACTTTGAATTCAGGGGCATGTTTACAAGCTTCAACTAGGCTGCAGTAGAAGCCAGGTCTGTAGCTATAGCAACCAGTGCTGGCTGCCTATCAGGAGAGACCAAACAGGTCTGTAGCTATAGCAACCTGAGGAGCTGATGCAGCCCATACAAGAGGGGATATCTAGGAATAGGTATGACACTGTAAATAGACACATATTGCAAAGTGACTTGTATTTGCAAGATCTTTAACATAAAAAGCAATCCTTGTAGCGAGATGACCCCTTTAAGTATTCATGATGCAACAAGTTTTTCACCACCATGTTTCACTGTTGGGATTGTATTGGGCAGGTGATGAGCAGCGCCCGGTTTTCTCCACACATACCGCTTAGAATTAACACCAAAAAGTTAAATTTTCGTCTCATCAGACCAGAGAATCTTATTTCTCAAAGTCTGGGAGTCCTTCATGTGTTTTATAGCAAACTGTATGCGGCTGTCATATGTCTTGCACTGAGGAGAGGCTTCCGTCGGCACACTCTGCCATAAGGCCCTGACAGGTGGAGGGCTGCAGTGATAGTTGACTTTGGGGAACTTTCTCCCATCTCCCTACTGCATCTCTGGAGCTCAGCCACAGTGATCTTGGGGTTCTTTTTTACGTCTCTCACCAAGGCTCTTCTCCCACGATTGTTTAGTTTGGCTAGACGGCCAGGTCAAGGAAGAGTTATGATCATCCTAAATTTCTTCCATTTAAGGATTATGGAGGCCACTGTGCTCTTAGGAACCTTGAGTGCTGCAGAAATTCTTTTGTAACCTTGACCAGATCTGTGCCTTGCCATAATTCTGTCTCTGAGCTCCTTGGGTAGTTCCATAGACCTCATGATTGTCGTGTGCTCTGACATGCACTGTGAGCTGTGAGGTCTTATATAGACAGATGTGTGCCTTTCCTAATCAAGTCCAATCAGTTTAATTAAACACAGCTGGACTCCAATGAAGGAGTAGAACCATCTCAAGAAGGATCAGAAGCAAATGGACAGCATGTGAGATAAATATGAGTGTCACAGCAAAGGGTCTGAATACTTATGACCATGTTTCATAGTTTGTAAGGCCGAAAAAAGACGAGACGTCCATCCAGTTCAACCTGTTGTGCTAAGGTGTTGATCCTGAGGAAGGCAAAAAACCCCAATGAGGTAGAAGCCAATTGTCCTCATTTTAGGGACACTATAACCTGTTACCGTGTTTCCCCGATAGTAAGACGTAGCGGTGTCTTGGGGAGGTCGCCTAAAGTAAGACGTACCCCGAAAGTAAGACGTAGCGCGGCCTGATGACGTCACTGCCTGTGCCGGGATGAGCGCGCGGGAGGCCGGAGCAGCGAGGAGGCGGCGCGGGAGACGGAGCAGTGAGGAGGCGACGCGGCGCGGGAGACGGAGCAGCGAGGAGGCGGCGCGGGAGAGGAGCAGCGGGGAGGGGGCCGGGAGACGACAGCGAGGGGCGCGCGGGGGGAACGAAGAGGGGGGGGGCCCGGTGGGGAGCCACGGGGGGGGGCCATTTAAGTTTTTTCCTGCCTACGCTGGCCCTATACCTGTTACAGCTGGCCCTATCCCTGCCTACAGCTGGCCCTATACCTGCCTAAACTCCCTAACCTCCCTACAGCGGGCCCCATACCTGCCTACAGCGGCCCCCTATACCCCCTATTTAAGAACCCCCCAAGTAAGCATAGGGGGACTTTTGGGGGTAAAAAAAAATGTAAACCGTCCTTACTATCGGGGAAACACGGTATATTATTACGCTCTAGAAACGCATCCAAACCCTTTTTGAACTCTGTCAGTGAATTCATCATGACAATTTCCTCTGGCAAGAATTTCCCACAGTTAAAATCCCCTCTTCAGTAAAAACCCCCTTTCATTTTTTATTAAAACTTGTTCCTTTAAACGTAAGGATGCCCCCTGTTCTAGATACAGCCCGGGTAAAAATAAACCCTTGGGAGAGACCTAATTGCCCTTTGATTATTTAAAATATTTATTATTCCCCCCAAACCCAAACTTTTCTCTAAACTAAAAAAAACCCAAATCTTACTAATCTTTCGGGGGTTTTGTAGCCCCCCCAGTCCTTTTATTATTTTTGTTGTCCGCCTTTTAAACTGTTCAAGTTCTACAATGTCTTTCCTGCACTGGTGCCCAAAACTGTACACAATATTCCAGGTGGTCTAACCATGTGTATAATGGGAAAATAATGTTCTCATCATTCCTCTAACCCCCCCTTTTTATCACCCCGACCCTTTTTTCCCTTGGCTGCTGCTGCCTGACAGGGCTGCTCAATTAAGTTTACTGTCCACCAGGATTCCCAAGTCCTTCTCCATGCACTTTTAACCCCCTTTTTCCATTTTAACAGTAGTCATATAATGGATTTTTCCCCCCCATGTGCATAATTTTGCATTTATCTGTGTTAAACCTCATCACCATTTCCCTGCCGGGGCTCCAATACCAGATCCCTTTTAATAACACATTATCCTCTATTGTGTTGATTACTTTACAGAGCTTAGTATCGTCTGCAAAGACGATATTTACTGTGAATCCTTGTAAATCTTTAAAGAAATTTTTGAAGAGGATAGGGCCCAAACTGACCTTGTGGTACCCCCCCTATAACAGCAATCCAGTCTGAGTATGTCCTTTAAAATTACTCCCTTTTGTTTTCTATAAAAGGTGAGCCAGTTGCTTACCCAATGCACACATTTTCCCCCGCCAAGCATTCTCATTTTATTACCACCTTTTATGTGGCACCGATTCAAATGCTTTAAAAAATCAGAAAAACATCCAGTGCCTCACCCCATTCAGTTTTGCACTGCCCCTTCCTTTAAAGCTGAGAATTAGTCTACGGACCGATCCTTCATAAACCCTGGGGAAGGGGTTTATAATTTATTTTCAGTGAGATACCCGGGATACTCTCTAGAAAACCTTCGAACATTTACCTACAACAGAGGTCAAATTTACCCCCCTATAGTTTCCTGGATCACTTTTTTGACCCCTTTTTTTGAATATTGGCACCACATTTGCTAGCGCCAATCCTTTGGGACATACCCTTATTAGACAGCCCCATAAAATTAAGAAGGGGGGGCCTATCTATGACATCATTAACTCCCCTTAGGACAGGGGGGGGTTATCCCATCTGGCCCGGGGGATTGTCTATTTTAATATTTTAGACGGAGCTGATTTTCTTCCTGGGTTAGACAAAAAAATTTTTTAATTTTGGAAATTTTTACTCCTCCCTTTGCTCATCATCGAAAGCTCATCCTCCTGGGTAAATACAGTGGAGAAAAAGTGTTTAAAAGGGTTTTGCTTTTTTTCATCGCCCTCTACTATCCCCCTCATATTTTTAAAAGGGGCCAACATTTTTCTGTTTTAATCTTTTTACTTTTTTTAAATATTTAAAAAAAATATTTTGGGGTTAGTTTTTTTTTTTAGCATATGTCTTTCCGTCTCCAGTTTTTGTTTCCCTTTATCTTTATTTTACACATTTATTCTTCTCCTTATAGTTCTTGTGCCCTTCACTACCCCCTGTTTTTTGTAGCTGAAACGCTTTTTTGGTTTTTTATTCCCCTTTTACATCCCTGTTGACCCATTGGGGGCTTTCCTTTTCTAATTGTTTTTGACCATAAGGTATGTACCTTCCAGTGGGGCCTAGGTTTTTTAAAAATATCCCCTTTTTTATTTGTTTTTGCCATATTTTAAAACATTTCCCAGTCAATATGGTTTAAAGGGCCTCCAAAACAGAATAAAATTAGCCTTTCCCAAAATTAGTGTTTTTTTGGTTCTTGACAAATAACCTATTTAAGATAAACGGAAAAATTTTTTAATTATGGTCACTATTTTCCCATCCCCCCCCAACCGAAACCTTTTTTTACCCTTTTAGGGCTATTAGTCAATATTAAGTCTAGAAGGGCCTTTCCTTGTCGTTCTTGCCATTTGGCAAGGTAATTATCATTTCCCTTATTAGTAACCTTTTTTCCCCCTTTTGAGATAGTGATTTTCATTTTTTTGTTTTAAAAAATTTGCTAAATATCTACATTTTTTGTTTTTTTCCGTTCAAGATGGGGGGCAAGTGTACTTAAGAGCAAAAAAAAAACTTTTTTGGGTTTACCAAAAGGCTGCGATGAAAATGTAAAGGGGGCTGAATTCTTTCCGTACCCCTGTGTTTGTTTTGTGTGTATATAATTATAACATACATTGAAACCAGAATTTTTTCATACACTATAAAAAAAGACAAATATGCTGTTTTTCTCACTATATGCTTGAAAACAGAATAAAACCTTACTCGTTTTAGGTCAGTTGGGTTACCAAAGTTATTTAAATTTTGCCAAAAGCCAGAATAGTATCGGAGAGAATTTTTAGGCATTTGTATTATTCTTCAAAGGAAAGTTTTCATACACTAGGTTACTATGCCATTAAACAATTTTGGGAACAAATGATGATGTCATTCTTTAGAACTTCTGTTTGTTTATTCAACATCTGAGTTAAGACCACCTTTGGAATTATTTTTTTATGCACATCGGGGAACAACGCTTCTGGTTTTAAAAATCATGGGGAAAAAAACAAAAAAAATCAGCCAATATCAGGAAGAGAAATTTTTTTGGGTTCAATTCTCCTTGGGGGCAGTTTTCCAGATACCTAAGTACCTCGTTTTATCGTACAAACAAATTTTAAAAGCAAGTACAAACAAATGGGAATTCCAGCCCCAAAACCGCTCAGGAAGGGACGGGTTAGTTATGTTTTGGAAATAAAAGGGAGAAGCTTGGAAACCTGAAAACACCATCCCACTGTGAAACACGCGGTGGCAGCATCTTTTTTTAAAGGTTTTTTTCTCAGGAGGGACGGTGCACTTCACAAAATAATTGGGCTCTTGAGGAAAAAAATTTTGTGGGAATACTGTAGCAAATCCAAGACATTTGCCAAAAGTTAAAACTTGGGCGGAAAAGGGCCCTTCCTTATACAATGACCCAACATACTGCCAAACTGGGTTTCAAATGGCTAAGCATAACCAAGTCATTGTTTTTTGGGGTGGCCATCACAAAGCCCCGACTCAAAACCCCATTTAAAATTTTTTGGGGGAAACGAAAAGAGGGGTGAGCAAGGGACCTAAAACATGGCTCATTACAGCAGTTCTTCAGGGGAAAAAAGCCAAAAATTTATACCAAAATTGTAGGGCTTGTGGAAGGTATCCCAAAAAATTTTTCCAAGTTACACAGTTTAAGGGCAATTTTCTCCCAAATACAAGAAATGTATGTAAACGAGACTTTCAGAAAGTAATAAAAATGCCTTAAAAATTCTCTCCTCATTATTTGGGATTTGGCAAATATAAATGAATTTTGGGGAAAAACCCAATTGACCTAAAACAGGTAAGGTTTATTCTGATTTCATGTCAGAGCGTGAGTAAAAATTGCATATGTGTCTTTTTATATAGTGTATGTAAACTTCTGGTTTCAACTGTATGTGTGTCTCTATCGTTTTTATTTAGGGTGTATTCTCACTTGCAATATGGCAGCCATGTTCAGTTTGTGCTGCATGCCTTGTGTCACCTGTGCAAGTCATGTAGCCAAAAACATAGTAGACCACGGTAATTTGCATCTAAATGTTTGCACCTTTGCCATATAATTATTGGTTATGTGGTACACAACCTGGGGCATTATAAGAGAGGTTTATCAACACTATCTAATATTTAGACAGTGTAAACTTAGACTCGACATCACATATATCAGTGTTTATAAATCCGGTGCATGTTTAGACTGTCTAGTCTAAGTTTACATCTCCTATTAGTTGGCTTATTTTATGCCACTAATTGCATCAAAAGTTTGGCGCATTGCCTTGCACGCTATGCCATGACCACTTTCCACAAAGCCCTAACTTTTTAGAAATTGTCATGTCTCTTTTTGTCACGATACTAGTGGATACAGCTGGAATCCAATGGCTAGGACTGACTTGAACACAGCGAAGGCCAATGCAGACTGGAACAGGAGGCAGCAGAGATGAGGACTGGATCCTAGGCAAAGTCAGGAGGAGCACAGTTGAATGACACATAGGTATTAGAAGTTTGCAGGGTAAACCGCAAAGGTGAGGAACTAACGGGAATGCAAGTTCCAGGCTAGAGGACTGCACAGCAGGAGCTTAAACACAATACTCAAGCAATGAGTAACAGGCTTGAGGAGTTTATATATGCTGACAAACAGGAAACAAGATGGCACCCAGCTGAGACACGATCCACCATCTTGACTGAGGGCAAACTTAAGGGCAAACACAGTAAACAAGTTCCAAGTCATAGCAGGAGATTCCTGACATTACTCCCACCTCAACAGCGGCCTCTGGACGATACCTGACTCGGTCTCTCCGGATGTCTCTGATGAAATTGTTTTATCAGTCTAGGAGCATTGATGTTACTCACTGGTTCCCACAAATTTTCTTCGGGCCCATAACCTTGCCACTTAATGAGGTATTGTAGCTGGTTTCTGAAAATTCTTGAGTCTAGAATTTGCTCCACAACAAACTGTTCTTGCCCATCAATCTCCACTGCATCAGGAGGAGGAGAAACACGTCCTGGAAAGGGATTGGGCACAGCAGGCTTTAGTAGAGACACATGGAACACAGGATGGATCTTCATAGATGATGGGAGCTTGAGCCGAACAGCTACTGGACTAATTATCTTGATAATCCTATACGGCCCAACAAACTTCTGTCCCAATTTTGGTGAAGGAACTCTAAGTTTCAAATTTCTGGTAGAAAGCCATACCTTATCCCCCACCTTAAAAGTTGGTGCTGGCCTACGACGTCTATCTGCCATCTTCTTGTAGTTTTCTTGAGCCCTCTCTAGCGTTTCCTTTAGTAGTTGTAAATTTTGCTGTAATGCAGAGATCCTTTCCGCAGCAGCTGGAATATGTGGAACAGCAGGAATTTAGGAAGAAACTTGGATGGTATCCCAAATTTTTGCAAAGAAGGGAGTCTTGTTTGGTGGAGGCATTTGGAATTGTTGTATGAAAATTCAGCCACAGGAAGCAGATCAACCCAGTCATCTTGTAGGTGACAAATATAGCATCGCAGGTACTGTTCCAGGGTCTGATTTGTGCGTTCAGTCTGTCCATTAGATTGTGGGTGGAAGGCGGTTGATAGATTGATATCGATGTCCAGTGCTGAGCAAAAACTCCGCCAAAATTTTGATGTAAATTGCACCCCACGATCCGAGACAACCTCATCAGGGACTCCATGAAGGCGAAACACATTCTGAAGTATGAGATCCGCAGTGTCTTTAGCAGAGGGTAGACCAGTACATGGGATGAAATGTGCAGCCTTGGTGAGCCGGTCAACTACCACGAGAATAGTATTCTTCCCCTTAGAGGTAGGTAGATCCACGACGAAGTCCATGGAAATCGAACCCCAGGGGCGAGAGGGGACCGGCAAAGGCTGTAGTAGGCCCGAGGGTGAAGAACGTGGAGTCTTGCATCTAGCACAGATGTCACAAGATGCTACATACTTTTTCACATCCTGTAGATAATTGGGCCACCAGAAGAATCGGGATAAAAATTCTTGCGTCTTCTGCACTCCTTTGTGACCGGCAATCTTGGAATCATGGGCTAGCCTCAGAATCTTCAGTCTCACTGTTTCGGGTATATAGAGCTGCTGCTTATGGGTCCACATCTTGTTCTTAAGTACCAATTGTACATCATCAGGAGGTTGGGACAGTAGGGAGTCGGTGTCATAGGCCTCTCTTATCTCTTTAAGCAAGTCTTTATTATGGATTACTCCCACCACATTAGAATCAGGAACAATGGTCTTAGGCGGAATAGTAGGAGTTGAATCCTTGGAGAACATTCTTGATAGAGCATCCGCCTTGCCATTACGGGATCCGGGCCTTTTACGAGATTTACAAAGTTGAATTGATTAAGAAAGATACTCCAACGAGCTTGGCGAGGAGATAGACACTTGGCCGATCTAACGAATTCCAGATTACGGTGATCAGTAAGCACAATTATTTGCTGTGAGGTTCCTTGAAGATGATGTCTCCATTCCTTAAAGGCTGCAACAATAGCTAACAGTTCTTTATTCCCCACATCATAATTCTTCTCAGCAGATGATAAACGTCGGGAGAAAAATGCACAAGGATGTAATAAACTCTTGTCTCCTGTTCTCTGAGACAGAATAGCCCCTACAGCACAGTCTGAAGCATCCACTTCCACAATGAAGGCGAGTTCTGGGTCAGGATGAACTAATACAGGGGCTGTAGTGAACTTGCACTTTAGAAGAGAGAAGGATTCTTGTGCTTGAGGAGACCAAACAAAAGCATTTTTCTTCTTAGTCAACTGTGTGATGGGAGAAATTATTTCCGAGAAATTCTTGATGAAGCGTCTATAGAAGTTGGCAAAACCTATGAAACGTTGGACATCTTTTATGTTTCTGGGGGTAGGCCAGTCTATTATTGCTTTGATCTTACTAGAGTCCATCTGTAGACCATGAGGTGAAATTATATAACCAAGGAATTGGATCTTGGTCTGATGAAATTCACATTTTTCAATCTTAATGTAGAGTTGGTTCTCTCTTAGCCTCTCCAGAACAAGCTTGACATGTCTCTGGTGTTCATCCATTGAGTTGGAGAAAATCAGGATATCGTCCAGATAGATGACAATGAACTGGTCCAAGAGGTCTCTGAAGATGTCATTGACGAGATGTTGAAAGGTGGCAGGGGCATTACAAAGGCCAAAAGGCATAACACAATATTCAAAGTGTCCGTAACGTGACCTAAAAGCCGTCTTCCATTCATCTCCAGATCTGATACGGACCAAGTTATAGGCGCCTCGAAGATCTAATTTGGAAAAAATCTTCGCATGTCGTACTCTCTCCAGTAGCTCAGGGATCAATGGTAGAGGATAACGGTTTTTGATGGTAATTTTGTTAAGTTCTCTGTAATCAATACAAGGTCTTAAGGAACCGTCCTTCTTTTTAACAAAGAATATGGGAGCCCCCGCTGGTGAGGAAGATGGGCGGATGAACCCCTTAGCCAGATTTTCTTCTATGTAATCCTTGAGGGCTTTTAATTCAGGACCTGCCAAAGGGTAGATGTTTCCGAAAGGTATAGGTGCACCTGGGAGCAAGTCTATGGGGCAATCATAGGGTCGATGTGGGGGGAGCTGGTCTGCATTTTGTTTGCTGCAGACGTCTGCAAATTCCCTGTATTCCGAGGGTAGCTCTAATATTTTGTTGTCTTGAGCTGGATCTTCTGGGCCTTGTTCAGAGTGAGCTGAGGAAAGGACATCCCCTTCTGGGAAGCTTATCTCCTTGGTTTCCCAGTTGATAACTGGGTTCTGTGCTTGCAGCCACGGTAGGCCTAGGATGACAGGGAAGTGTGGAGAAGAGATCAGTAGGAAAGACAGGACTTCACGATGATGGGATGTCATAATGATCTCGAGTGGTTCTGTCTCTTGGTCCACTGGCCCTGAGTTCAGTGGAGATCCATCTACAGTTTCCATTACCACAGGTGAGAGTTTCTTCTGGATCTTAACCCCATGCTTCTGAGCAAAGGACAGGTCCATGAAATTGCCACTCGCCCCCGAGTCTACCATAGCTGAGGTAGATACCCATTGAGAGTTAACCAGGAACTTGATGGGAAGGAAGCAATGAGAGTCTTTGTTCTCTTTCTTAATATGAGGTGCCACTGATGAGATGGAATGGACAACTGCTCTTTCAGATAACTCGGTCTCTGAAGCAATGGATTCTTCATCTGAGGAGTCAGGATCCATGATGGCTGCCACCAATCTCCGTGGACGGCTAGGGCAGTTGATAAGAAAGTGGTCAGACTTTCCACAATAGAAGCATAGGCTTTCCCGGAGCCGATGCTCCCTTCTTTCCGTGCCCTCACGCTTTAATATGGAATCGACTTGCATAGGCTCAATTCCTGACTCTCTGTGGATCTTCCCTTGAGGTGCCTTGGGAAAGCTGACAGGGACCGGCGAGGACTGCTTGGTATCAAAATTTAGAGTAGCCCACCTCTCCTGTCGTCGTTCAGACAGTCGGGTATCGATTCGGATGCAGTGATTAATGAAGGCATCCAAACCTAAAGGGGCCTCTGCACGGGCAAGTTCATCCTTTACTGCACTGCATAGTCCTTTCCTAAAAAAAGACAATTTCGCTGCGTCATTCCAGTTGGTGTCGACTGCCCACCTCTTGAACTCCATGGCATACTCAGCAACTGGGCGTTTGCCTTGGCGCAAGGATAGTATTGCAGCTTCAGCAGTAGCACCGCGATTGGGATCGTCAAACATCTGACTCATGGCGTCGATGAACTCTTCCAGGTGATTCAGCCGGGCGTCTTGAGTTTCAATTAAAGGGCTAGCCCAGGCAATGGGTTTTGTGTGTCAGCAGCATAATGATACACAGGACCTTCGATCTGTCGGTAGGAAATTGCGCAGGGTTTGCGTCGAAGTATAGCCTACATTGATTGAGGAAACCCCGGAATTTGTCGCGATCTCCGCCGAATCTGAAGGGTGGCAATTTCGGGCTCATGACAGGCACCGAAGTGGGTGGTCCAGAGGCTTGACTCTCCAGGTGGACCATCCGGTCGGATAATGCGTGCACCGTTTCACGTAGTTCCTGAATCGCTTGTCCATACACTTGGATATTATGGCCAGTCTGGCCTTCATAAGCGTCACATTTGACTTTCAATGCTTGCATCTCGGTGCGCATGTTAGCCATAGCAGTCTGAAGCTGTTTGATGCGAGCTTCCGGACTTCCAGCCCCAGCGGACTCCATTTTGTGGCTTGAGTATCCTGTCACGATACTAGTGGATACAGCTGGAATCCAATGGCTAGGACTGGCTTGAACACAGCGAAGGCCAATGCAGACTGGAACAGGAGGCAGCAGAGATGTAGACTGGATCCTAGGCAAAGTCAGGAGGAGCACAGTTGAATGACACGTAGGTATTAGAAGTTTGCAGGGTAAACCGCAAAGGTGAGGAACTAACGGGAATGCAAGTTCCAGGCTAGAGGACTGCACAGCAGGAGCTTAAACACAATACTCAAGCAATGAGTAACAGGCTTGAGGAGTTTATATATGCTGACAAACAGGAAACAGGAAACAAGATGGCACCCAGCTGAGACACGATCCACCATCTTGACTGAGGGCAAACTTAAGGGCAAACACAGTAAACAAGTTCCAAGTCATAGCAGGAGATTCCTGACACTTTTGTAGAATGAGCCTCAGAAGTGTCTAGAAAGTGTCTAAAACACATAAATGTGGTACTAAGCTTGTACGCCAGTTTTTTACCACAAATTGCACCAGAACTCTGATACAGTTACCATTATAAACGTGCCCTTTTAAAAGTGTTTCTGCTAAGTAATTCTAGATAGTATTGCTATGAGTCTGATTGACTCAAAATTCAATTAGTATGCCTACCACCCTGACCATCATTCGTCATTGCTAGTATTTATTATTCACAGGATAACAAGTCAGGTCCTCCTGGGTATTCACAAACGCTATAAATATAAATTATGATAAATGCATAATAAGATAAACTGCCCTGCTTGTCGATTGGTTTTTATGCAGCAATAAATTTTATGAATACTGTACAGGGTAGAAAACATAACAATAAATAATAAAGACCTATTACAAAAAGGCTTTATATGTGCAATGCCGCCAGTGCTAGGGAAAAGCCAAGCTTCTCTATTATTTGGATGTGTAAAATTTTAAGACTTTTTAGTTTTATGTGTATAATGAGTTAAGCTTATTTATTTTATTTTTAGCTCCGAATCCATAGGAAAGTTCCTTCATGAATATAAATAGATTTTAAAGCAGAAAGAAGTCAAGTACAGCGTCTGTACTGTCTGTTAGAACAGTAATAGACGTAATGAGACGTTCTAGAGATGACAAGACATAGCCGTAGGGATCATGGTACGCATTTAGGAACAGGTGGAGAGGAATAATTCTCATCCAGTGTGTCACCATGTGAGATGAATTTGTCATAATAATGTATGGTTGAAAAGGGAAAAGCCATAGAAGTGAAGAAGACATTTAATGAAGGTGGCGGGTGAACTATATTTTCAAGGAAAATTAATCAAGATTAACCTTTTCTTTTTTTTAATGTTTGATGCACGTGCTTCACCTTAAGACCAGATGAAAAAAAAAACAATTTGTTTAACCAATGAACTAAAACACAAAATACCAGATGCTACAGAAAGTGGTTTACCTTGACGCAAAAAAAGACATGAGGGAAAATGTATGAATACGGTCCTAAATGTAGGTAGTGTAAAACTACAGATGATGCACCAAATTCTTCAACATGGCACACATTGTGTGATAGATTTGGCACATCTTGCAAGATATGTTAAACACTTCCTTTTACCACTGCTTGGTTGGCTTACTCTAGTATTTTATAGTAAAGGATGATGAAAGTTATTCATCTGGCTCATGTTAGACCTCCACTTTTCAAATGTATGCAATAAAGTGTAAAACATCTAAAACACCATGTATTTGGCGGATGCATGTACATTAGTTGTATGGCGAAGTTGACACTAAAAGTGCGGTGCATTTTGTTTAGTTCATCTCCACCAATCTCTTTTCTGCAGGATATATAGTCATGACATTAAAAGCACCAGCCAAATATTGTATAGGTCCCTCTTATGCCACCCAAACAGTTCTGACCCATCAAGGCATAGACCTCTGAAAGAGTCCTTTGATATCTGGTATCACAGGACATCTTTCTCTGGTCTCCTCTTGTCAGTTCCTCAACCAACTGTCTCCAAGATTTCTCCTTTGCATCCCCCATACTCTGGAACTCACTACCACAACACATCAGACTGCTCTAGCTTTAAACCTTTCAGAAGTGACCTAAAAATCCCATCGCTTCAGGATAGTCTACAACTTACAATAACCCTGCTGCCACTACACCAGAATACCAACATCTTTGTACCTCACCTTCTCTTTACTTCCTCATACATTGCAGATTCTACCTTCAAATGCAGGAACCTCTCTCTTTCCGTCTCAGTTTTTTATTTAGTGTCCTTATTGTATTCGTTCTGTTCTTATGTTTTAGGTATTTGAACCCCTATGATTTAATGGCGCTGTAAAATAAATAATAATGTGGAACAAAGATGTCCAATCAAATTGAGATGTGGCTAGTTTAGAGGCGGCATGAACAACTTAAATTCTATCATGTTCAGGAATGGATTGAGAAACAATTTTTGCAGTGTTCCTGAGGGTGTTAACCAGTGGAAAAAGACCACTCACATTAGGGAATAATATTGCCTTGAGGAGGTGTACACTTGGAGTCTGCAGTTTAGGTAGAATTTCCTTCAAATTTACCCAGGTTATCACCACAGCCTCCCCTGACTTCTCAAAATGCATCTCTTCTGTAAGGTAAACAACGCACACATCAGTCCACATGATGTGAAAGAAATTGTGGACATCCTTCCATTACTCCATGGTCCATTTCTGAAGCTCATGTGGTTACTTGTAGCTTCTTTCAAGGGTTAGTAGGCTTCAGCATTGCCACTCTGACTGGTCAGTGGCTGCATGGCCATATACAATGCAAATTGCAATGTACTTTGTGTTCTGACACCTTTCTGTCTTCTATCTCATTAACTTTTTTTTATCTATTGCACTGTAGTAAACCTAATTTAGGTCTGGACCGGAAGATCTAGTCTTTGCATTCCAGATGCATCACTGAGTCTTGGGCGCCCATGATTCGGTCACTAGCTTCTTCCTTCAGCCACTTAGGGTATGTCCACACGACACATGTCCACTGTATACAGTATATAGTTAGAAAACGAGTCCCATTCATCTCTACAGGGTTTGGGACACAGAACCGACATAGAAGTGTTTGGGATGTATTTTTGGACCTAAAATACGGTAGAAGAATGAACGTGTCCCATGTAGTCATGTGGACTACACCTCTGAATCCGTTTCAAAAATGTTTGGAAATGCTTGCCTTGTAGACAAACTTTTATGGTAGGTATTCACCACTGCATACCAGTAACACTGCATAAGACCTACACTATTGGTGGTGCTCTAAGTTACAGTTGCATCCTTTTCACACTTTCTCAGATCCTTACACTTTCCAGTTTTACTTTCTTGCAGCCCATCAACTTCAAGAGGTGAATGTTCACTTGCTGCATAATGTATCCCAGCCCTTGAAAGGTGGCATAGTCACAAAATGTCACTGGTTGTAGCTAATCAGTGTGTAGTGTCTTCTGAAAAAGGCAAGTTCCAGAATTTCTTTAAATTATCCAGCTCCATGTTTAATTTGGTAAACTTAGTGTAATGTTTTGGAGTCGTACACCGGTGATTACTATTAAGCAGTTTGTTTGGTTCATTATCTATATGTCTGTTTACACCATAAGGCTTTGTTCACATGGCTTTTTTATATCTATCCATGTGCATGAAGCATGTATTTTACACACCAAAATATGCATCAAAAAGGTCTAAAATGTCCCATTGCTTTCAACAAGAATATGAGTCACCATTCACAACTATGGCATATGATTTTACTTAGGCGGATACATATTGTGTAATGAACATACATGCTTGTCACTTTTTCTGCATGTATTCAGGGGTAAAAATGTAGCATGGGAATCTAGCCTACAACTGTAATAAGCGTTTCCACATTTTGGGAATGTCACCTATCAAAGAGTTGAGTCACTACAAGAGTTCAGACTATTCTGCTTTGAGAACTATATTCCCAAATATAATTCTATGTACCAAAAACAACTATTATCTGTCCTATGTACGAATGTGAAAATATTATCCTTAGATTAATGTAACTATGAATTACGTCATTGCTTTCAACAATCAAGCGCTGCTATATATATACTTTTAACGGTCACCGGTTTGGCGTCTTGGTATAGGGGATCTCTCCTGCAACCCATATATCAGTCCATAGGCAAAAACTTCTTCAAGGCGCATATAAGCAGTTTAAAATAAACTTTATACTCCACATATATAGGTAAGTGAACAACGTATCAACAATGTGAAAAATTTAAAACCTGGTGCCGTATAGATTGCACAGAGGCATATGTCCAATATTTTCTTCGGAGTCCCAATCTTTCTGTGCGAACTCCTATCAGAGCGGATAGTCGCTGGTGTACGTGATGCGACGTTTCGGAAGGTTCACGGGGAATCTAGCCTACAACTGTAATAAGCGTTTCCACAATTTTGGGAATGTCACCTATCAAAGAGTTGAGTCACTACAAGAGTTCAGACTATTCTACTTTGAGAACTATATTCCCAAATATAATTCTATGTAACCAAAAAACAACTATTAAACTGTCCTATGTAACAGAATGTGAAAAATTATCCTTAGATTAATGTAACTATGAATTACGTCATTGCTTAACATCCAACACAGTGGTAAATCACTGGTTTAGTACAGTGGTTGTGGAGATTTATCAAAACCTGTGAAAATGAAGAGTGGAACTAGATGCTACAATCATTTCAGTGGTGTTCATTTCACCATGTTAAAAAAAAATAAAAAATTCTATGGCATAGAAGATGCATTCACTTAGTGAACGAGCATTTGACTGTCAGCTGATCACCATTCCTTTTGCATAGAATAATAATTATGAATGTTTGTAAGGATGGTAATAAGCCAGTGTAAAATGGGCATTGTTGCCCATAGCAATTGATTACAGTACAACTTCAATTCTTATGGAATTTATTTTTTTGATGGCACAGATAATTCAGCTATTGTGAAGTTTTTATTTTTTATATATATATATTAATATATTTATTACTAGTCATGTTACACAGTAAGTAACTTAAAACTGCATATTGGCGGTCATCATGGGGTTAAAATAAACCTTAATGGAGTTTTCTCACCACAATGATAGCTTTTATTATGTAGGGAAGATGAATGAAGACCATTGCCAAACACATTGCTATGTTGATTTTTGGTTTGTTCAAGAGTTTTAAGAAGATTTTATCTTCACTTGGAGTATAAAAGTTTCTCTGTTTACCACCTCACCCTGCTCTCTATTCTCTTATTGCTCTAAGCTGTGGTCAGTTAGTTTCACCATGGTGAGTCAGCTTCTGCAGTCTTATCTCTAGCACAGAAGCTTTTGTTTACCTAAGGTAATGACAAGTTTTAAGCCATAGAGCTCTGTAGCCTTGTACACTGTTATTTACAAACCTCCTGTACTCGTGTCACTGTAACAGAATCATCTAGAAATAGCAGAGCAGGTATGCCAATCACTACCATAGGACCCAGCCCCTCCCCCACAGCCTGACCAAGAAGTGCTAGTCTGAAACTGGCTGTGGCTATGTGAAACAGCATGGTGAGAGAACCTCTTTAATGTATTTTGAATCGTTTTATATTGTATATAAGCTTAATATACTTAATTATGCTAATCTAGGTTTATTATAAATCTGATTTCTACAAGGCGATGCTTCTCAATAATCTCAATATGAATAATTTACCTGGCAGAAATAATGCAGAAGACAATTGGCTTCATGCATACAAATAGTCTTAACATGAAATAAGTTCATTACTTATTTTTTAAACTTTAATGTAACAAAAAATGTATGAAGTTAGATGCATGCACATAAACTTAACACATAATACATTTGCAAAACTTCTAGCACCAACATCATTAGACCCAAAAAGAGATGCAAGAGATTTATAAATACTAGTGCAAGGGAAGTAGTGAATAGTTTTCCATTAAGACCCACATGGCCACATTGTTTGCCCTGTCAGGTTGGTTGGGAGGAATCATGCGATTTGTTGCACTTCTGCCATTTTTTTTAGCACATCTCTTTGAAACTTTTGTTGTTTAGTTCAAAAAGTATTCAGCTATTAACCTATATTATGTAAAATGGAGCCTCCATCTACAAAAGAATAGCTAGTCTTGCCAAAATCAAGGGGTTTGGCAAACTTTTCTGTAACGTGGATGGGGGACCTTAAAGGGTTTTCTAGCTACTGGTGCTCAATAAAATAAAGAAAACCTTAACTCCACCTTCCTCCTCACCTCTGTTTCAAATGCTGGCTCTTCCAGTCTGTTAAACCTTTTGTCCTCTTCTGAATGAGACTTCACCCCCTGCAGCTTTCTGATTTACTGTGCCTCTGCTTACTATCACCGTTCAAAACTGTTTCACATTCGAATGGTGATGAAAGGGATTGGCACATGACCAGAGCAGTCAGGGACACCCTTAACAACATTGGGCGTCCTGACATAGCAGTGCTTTGGGCCCTGCCCCAAAAACATGACCGCAATAGGCCATGTCTCTGGACACACCCATAACATGACAAGACTTGAGGCCAAGCATCTAATCACCCACAAGCACATCCATATCATCACACCGCCTATGTCGGGACATACTGCTTGACCATCTTTTTGGGTTTGCCTGAAGCCTTAAAGGCTAATTGGCAGCCCCCATGACCCCTTGTTTCCCACCATATTTTTAAACTGTTTACACATCTTAAAAACACACAAAGAGTTAAAATAAGCAGCACTAATCTAGGGCATATTCCGGGATTCCTAGATCAAACATTAAACCATCTGGAGTCCTTTTGCTTGTTGTTCCCCCAAGTCACTGTCAGAAAGACCCACACCCACTCAAGTGTCGACTGCCTGACTTTGGGTGTACACGTGACGTTGTGCTCCCCATAAGTGGTACGCAGGTAAACCCGGGATACGGTTTGACAGTTAACCCCTGTCTACACGGACACAGGAAGACCCAGGGAGTGAGAGAAGATACCCCACTTGCCCACAACCCTGAACGGCTGGGAGAGATCTGTTTTACCTGCACCAGTGAAACAGAACTCTGCCAGCCCGGTAGACTCCCACCAGTTCCTCATTAATTTATAAGCCTGGTTCCGGTTACAGACTCATAAGCAGGCCAGGAACCTGCCTTGGGTAGCAATATATTAAAGGGGTTTTGCCACAATCCCCATTTCATGCCTCTGCATCCAGCTCTTCACCTCTGTGTGCTCAAAAAGGAAAGGCGTGTGAATTGTTTGAATTGCATTTTCTTTGGACCCACAGGATGACATCACCATGGCCTTTCCTCCCCTCTAGTCAAAGAAAGGTCTGTTTATGGTAGAACTGAAGTAGCTACATTGTAGCCAGAGGTAAAACTTTTGCCTCCAGGCACAAGGGTCCTCGGTTCAAAATCCCTGCAGGAACCAAAAACCCGTTTTTTTTTTTTCTCTTTATCAATGCACATTCCTCATTGAGGTTTCTTTTTTTAATTTATTTGCACTGTTTGACTCATTACTAAGGAGTACAAGAACAGGGGTAGAAGGACAGCACCTGGGGCCCGAAAACTCAGTAGCTGCCTGAGAGGAGAGGGTGATGTCTGAGCATGTCCTGACCAGACTGAGGAGCTCTCAGCCCTGGTCATATCAACTGCAGATGAGCTGTAAACAATGGATCACAAAGGAGCAGCTAAGACAAAAATGGTCCATAATTTTTTATAATGAGAATGGTGAAAATGTTTATTATTTTAATTTACAACTTTTTCAATTTTACTTTTTGGGGGAAAAAACCCCTTTAAAAAACCAAGAATACAGACACGTGAGATTGGCTTGATTGGGAACAACAGACTAGTTCAGGATAAATGTTTATCTTTTTTTTAATCACCTTGTGAGCGGACCCAGAAAAACAATACATACACAGGGATAATAATTTACAGATATTGGTCCCGAGGTGCAAATACAATAGGATATGAGAACAGACAAAAGAAAGCAGCAATATTTGTCTATTTACCTTACGTTGATGTTAGTGCTGGAATACATAGGGGTGAAATGCACCTGCTGGTTTCTGGACGCTCCCGGTACGCTCAGCATAACCCCTTTCCCAATGGAGGTGACTGTTGGGCACAGGTGGGCTCAGACTTTTAACCATACTGGGACATCCCACAACACACCCCTGTCACAACCCTGGGATCGTCTACATGCTCCTGCTTCCAGGGCCATGCTGGTTCTGACTTGTAACACTGGAAAGTGCCATGTACTGGCAGGAAATGGGACAGAGCAAAGCCAGTGGTAACCATCAGAACTGGATGGGCTAAGCTATGACTGGTACCATACACTGGGTTGCTGCTCTGCTCCTGGTATCAGTTTTCCGCCTCGCCTGCCCTGTGGGTCTTACAAGTGAAGGATGTGCAGCTATGCGTATGGGATGCTTTCATATATAAAAATATGAAACTGGGTTGTGCTTGTGACGTACGATTATTCCATAATTCTTTATGGAACTGTGGCGTCGGCTCTCAGCAACGTTTCTTTGGTTCTCTCAAAATAGACCCTGTCCAAGGTGCTAACAAAATTATCACGAGGAACCTTTTAAGGCTCAGATTCCATGCTGGGTCAGCTCCTATCTGGAATGGGAGCAGTACAGGCCTTGCATTTAATATTAAAAGGGGATCTGTTCTACTACAGGATTGCTTTTTATGTTAAAGTTCTTAAAAAACATGTCATTTTGCAATATGTGTCATTAACGAGTCCTACTATCTTGAGATATCCCTCTTGTTTGGGACTGCATCAGCTCCTAGGGTCACTATAGCTACAGACCTGTTTAATCTCTCCTGATAGGCTAGCCAGCACTGGTTGCTATAGCTACAGGGACCTGGCTATTATGCAGTCAAGAAAACAGGTTTGAGGGGTAAGCTGAATATCATGTAGTGGAGACAAACCCCTTTAAGGGAATATGCCTTTGTTTCAATTGGCAGTGTTCCTCAATGACGTGTTGTGCAGTGGGGGAGGGAGCTTAAGGTTAAGCCCTGAATCCTGCAATAACTGAGGGATTTTGGGTGAAGAGACGAGGGAGAGGAGGTGACTTTGTCATATTCCTTCACCAGCAATGTATAGAGTGCACCAAATGGATAGATTGACCTAGCTGCATTGGTGATGTCCGATTAGAAGAGTACAGAAGGTTAAAATACTTCAGTGACGAGCCAGCATTGGAACTGAGCGTGGGAAGATGATGATTTTTTCTATTTATTGGCCACCAGTAGTACTAACTAATTTTGGGACTGAATTTCTGAATCCATTATGTATGCAATTCCCAGGGCTATAACACTCTTAATTGAAGCATCTTTGGGAGCTAAGGATATGGTGAGGTTTGACTTCAGTTGTCTAACACAAGGCCTTCCTTATTTTCCAGAATGGGAACTGATTCAAACCAGTATAATAATGGTTTGTTGCAGTCTGATAAGACATCAATATACTGAGAAGAGCCATTAAAATATTTAACACAACCAAGGAAAATACTACTCATTTTTTTTTTTTATATGGTGGAACCAAGTTTGGTTTCCTTTACATCAAATTATCCTCTGTGGAAAGTGGGTATTTGCACACAAATATCATAAAATCACTACATTATTACTTAATGTAAAACTAATGTTCTCATTAGATATGGATCGGTAGGAATGAGTGATGCGGATTATAAGACAATACCTTACAAGTGCAGAAGGACACAAACACCATTCAGATCGAGGAGAGGAGTCGAGGACCTTCCCAGCCAGCCAGATGATCTGTCAAAGAGTTGGAAGATAGAACCGCGGCATTGGCTTATGTGTTAGCATTAGCATAGTTCATGTGCTGCCAATTATCCTTGTTATTGCGCCCAGTTTGAGGGAAATGTTGCTTGTGGCCCTTAGCATCCGAAGCTGAAGCTTGTAGGGCAGAGATAGCTTGTGAAAATCCTTTACATTAACTTGTTCTAGACTCTTTTTGTTACATGTCTTATCCATATTGATGAACGAAGCCTATAAGCCTTCTTCTATTTCACTGAAGATTTAAAATATATATAGAATTTGTTCTTTAGTTATTTTGTTAAACTGCTGTGGGAAAAAATGGTTTGATGTAAGTCCGTATAACAAAAAATAGTTCTATTCCATCTAGTGTAAATTATAGCTTCATTTGATGGTCCTTAATGGTCAAGGGTAGTGTCACGATCCTAGAACTAATGGCTGTCTATTCTAAATTAAAATGACAAATGCTATATCAGAAATTCCAGTTGTTTCCGGGCACTGAAACCTATCATGCACACAGCAAGACCAACTCTAGCTTCATGCTGGATGTACCAAATGTGTAGTTAAAAACCAAGTAAGCCAGACTTACACAAAAACACTCGAGCAGTTGCTCAGTTCATTCAAAATCGACTTGCAACCCTCTAGATCCCTAGAAACTATATGGTGATTCTGTGGATTGTTCTGTTGAAACTGGTGAAGGTCCGTGTGGTTTTTGTCTTTTAAATAAAGGTTATGTAAAAGTAGCTTTGTGTGACATCATGATAACAACTGTCCTTGCCTACCTGTTGTGTCCCTGACAACCAAAAATAATGTGCAGTGTATCATACATTGTTGACGTTTGTTAACATGCTTCTCCATAGTCCAGTTTTGAAATTGAAATTTTTTAAGGGTTGCATTAATTTGGCAAGAACAATGGTCTTGTATTTTTGAAACACCATTAGTACATCAGCCTGGATGTAAATGAGAAAGCTCCCCATTTTATGGTTCAAATAATGTTTCTGTTACTGCCCTTTCAATTATCTCAGTGATGTTATTCTTACTTACATTTGGGCGTTCTTTTTTTGTCATTAGATGAGAACATGGACTGGCTCCACATGTGCCTATGACCAGCCAAAAATATTCATTATTTTCCTTATAAGTAAACTCGCACATTTACATACAACATCGACCTTCATTTGCTACTCTGTAACCTTTCATATTTCAATTACAAGAATAAATTTACTCTTATTATTCTGGAATGTGATCTATACATAGTTACGTTTTGTCTGCAATCACTCAGTATTCCTACAAAACATAAATACATTTGGTGGCATCAGAAAAACAAAGTCGTTGTTACAAATTTAATAGCAGTTTGTAGCTATACAGAGATAATTACACTGACACCAGTTTTTAAGGATGATAAGGATCTTTTATGTTGGCACAATTATTAAAGTCTAAATAACAATAACAACTGTCAAGGCCAAAATGAAAATCCAGCTCCGGTGATTCTTTTTATAAAGTGAATATGTTCGCCCCTTTAATTCAGCATTCAGGAAATAAGCACTCTGTATACATGATTAGAGGTGTGGTCATATGTCATGGGCTTCCATGGATATCTGTACATGGCGTGTTATGACATACAGCTTGGAAAGCTTCCCTGAAATTTTTATGTTTCAGATCGTACAATGTTTGTCTTGGCCGGCTTTGAAAATTGGAGATTCAGATGTGAACAGATGTTTGAACAGGGTTTGCAGTTTTCACATCCTTCATGGCATAAAAATGGCAAAGCAACTTAGTTGAATATTAAAATACTACTCTCCCTAGTGGTTGAAACACAGAATCACTTTGGATGATCCAACATGTGAATGTATTAGTTTCTTAGGGAGGGGTTTACATAGATAAAGAGTTTGTTTAAAATTTAAAAAATGTCTTCGTAGAAATAGTGCCACTTTTATCCATGGGTTGGTGTATTCTAACTTATCTCATTTAAATGATGGAGGATTATTACAGAAAACTGTGGACAATAGTGTTTCTGGGAAGAAAGCGGCAATGATTTTCTAATCTTATTACAAACTCTGGAGAAAGGGAGTCATTCTGATTCATGACTATTGTGCCAATGGTAACAGCTTGTTAAAATGGGTTACCTGGTGGAGAAATCATAAACCTGAAGCAGCAATGGTTGTCACAACACCTTTGTGAGGTTATCTGGTTCCACAGGAAACCTCTGCAAGTTGCAGGTGCATGCCTTAATGAATTCGTAATAATAGTTTAATGAGATTAAATGGGTTAGGCAAATTGATATGGACATTTTTGGGACAGGCAACTGAATATTTACATCTGACCAGTTGTGTGTTTACCTGTGTATATGATGAACACATGGGCAGCGAATGCACCTGGAAATTTGTAGGGCAGACAGAATTAATTTGTTTTAAATCCAGTCCATTCCATTTATTTGATCTTTGAAAATACCCAATAGAAAAAAATAGAATTCTCTGACCGAATTGTTCAAAAACAGAGCAAAATATTATCTGATTTATACATAAATAAATAGGCAAAGCATAATATCATGCTTCTAAAAAAAGTTGTCTAATTCACAGATTAACTGGACTGAACAAGCCAAAACGAGTACCAAACATCAACAAGTGCAATTAAAAAATAAGTGTACATTTAATAAAATAATACGTTGAAAATTATAAGACAAAATACAATCAGTTCAGTGCATCATACATGTCACAAACTGTGAATGGACAGTGCATTAAATGATTTTAAAAGCATTAATGGTATCCAATACAATCTTTTATTCCAATCCTTCACTCTGCAAAAGCTCAGTATCTTATCGTATAATAAGCAAGGCATAAGATGCACTTTATCCAGGCACTGTAGAAACACCCATACTGCGCTGGTGTGACAATCTTAAGAGCTTGTTGCATTTAGACAGCAGTGGTCACACTCTGCAGCACTCCAGGTTTAGCAAATACGCTCCCTGTAGCTATGTTGAGAGGTTGTCAGTTTTTCTGCAACAGTTGAATAGCCACATTAACCACTGACATCACAAAGCTGAGACGTATTCATTTAACCTTCCAACTAGAATGTCTGCCTCCACTAATAAATGACAAGTACACGTAAAAAAAAGGGACGATTACAGGATTAAATTAAAATGATCTGCTTGTTGACCGGGAACAGCACCATTTTAGTTGATGGGTTGTCATACCTGACATAGCCCATAAACTACGGTGACTTTTTTTCTATCTTAGATAATCACTTTAATTCTGTTTTACAGTTAAAACAAATACAATGTGAATGATATTTGAAAGAATTAAATGCAATTACTTTGCCATCAAGATACTCTATACAGGAGTAAAGGTTATGTTTTCTTTTTTGTTTTGTTTAGTAGGAAGAAAATTACCAATAAAATACTCTTAAGCAACATTTTCTTTCCTTACTCCTCTAAAAGGAACACTGATCATCACCACAGCTTCGCAGGCAAAAGAACTGCTTGCAAATCTTGAACTAAAATGTGGTTTTCTTTTTTTACATTCATATTAAAAATAGGGTTGTAATCTCAGCAAATCTCTGTTAAAAAAACAAAAACATTAACAAAGAAGGAGGGTCTAGTCAACGGAGGATCGAAAGAAAGGACAATCAATTCTTCAACTTGCTGGCCAAAGCAATCATAAGAAACTCATTATTGTGTATTATGCAGTTGCAGTAGAATACTTGGTCATCTGGTGTGTTCGCAGCTTAGCTCTTGCCCCCTTCAGCATTGCACACACTTCTGGAATTTTACGACCTTGCATACTTCTGTAACTTGCTGAGAAGTTAAAAAATAAGGCATTAAGTATCTTTGTACATTAAGTCATCCTTAGGCAAATTATCTACAAATGTACTCCCGAGTTGCTTTGTATTTTGCTGTCTGTGTACCGGACTGTTGATTCTCATATGCGAAATTTTGAGATTTGGTATGATGAATTTAGCGGGAGTCTGTCCTGACTCAATGCTTATTTTTTCCACCTGTTCATGGTTGTTGATCATGAATGACTATAGCAGGTTTACTTAAAACATATAACGCAACTATATTAGAAGGGTTGGGCTGTTTTTAGCTTTTTTATCTAATTTCAGCATGTTTTCAAGGAAGGAGAGAACAAAGTAGGACCTGTTACTGAGACAATAGGACACAAATACTGATTAGTAACCAACTGTTGCTCTATTTGCAGTTCCTAAATTGTGCACTGCAAATGAAAACACTGTTAACACAAAGTGAATCCAAAATTAGCCTGTTACTATTGACGGAGAGATGCCATCATCTTAAGCCATCGCAGAGGTCCTTTTGGTCTCTCTATTGTCTTGCAGTCTTGAAGAATGTTCCCCATCCTGGACAAGGTGAATGAATGTGTACAAGAGATGTCTAATCTAACCTGTATTTTAAACCGGGACGCAGAGCTTGCACAGTGACGTGACTTTATAGTTTGCCATGGAGATATTATATTATGAATCTGTTTCGTTGCTATACAAGGATAGAAGTGGGCAATGTATACAGTTCTGAAGTTTACGGAAGTTCTAACTCTTTGGTGACACTTCTGGTGAAAACTGGGTTGGGGGGAAGGAGTGGGTAGTGATCTCTTCACAGTCAATTTTGCATGCTGGGAAGGTTCCATCTTGCTAACAAACTGCTGCTGCTACTCGCGAGTACTTAATTTGAGGTCCTGCTGTTTTTCATGTGTCTCCTGGGTCCATTTGCATCCACTTTGTATCATGGGGGTGGGAATGTGTGTGACCTGCCTATTTCAGAAATAATGTGTAGATTGTCTAATTATATACGTTACATAGTTATTACAGTGAAAAAAAGACATATATCATCAAGTTCAACAAGAGTGGGGAAAACTTCGTGGATCAAAGGGAGGGAGCATAAGGAATTTTAAACCAGTTGTTTCCCATCTTGATTCAGAATGTGAACCCATAAGGCATGAACCCTATCGTGCTCTAAAAGGAATATTTTAGTACTATCCCAATTGTGATCAGACTAGATCTACAGTACACTCTAAGGCATGTCCCAACTGGCACGGTTTTGGCCGTTTTTTTTCAGATGGTTTGCGGTTTTGCAAACTGTCTTGAAAAACCGGCGCGGACTTTTTACATGGGCCGCTACGGCAAAACCCAGCAGCAGGCTTAAAAAACAAAACATTCTACTTGTCTTTCTTAGTCCGGGTTTTTCGGAATGAATACGAACAGGTGAATGTGAAAGGGGAGGGTTTTCTTGCTCATCGCGGAGCAAGCCATTCTCCCGCGGCCATGTGACAGGGTGTCAGATAGGTGGTATACTGCTGGGAATCCAATGGTCAGGGCAGGTATAAAACAGGGAGGCAAGGGTGGAATAGTGTGGTCCCTGGAAGTTAAAGGGTTGCGCTTGGTCAGAAGGCAGAGGTTTAAACGGGTGGCGCAGCAGGAGAAGGCAATTGGTTAGCGAGTAAACTGCAAATAAAGTGGAACAAGGGCTGGCCTGGCAGATTCCTAGACAAAGAGGTCTGTATAAGCAGAGCTAAGCACAATACTCAAGCAGTGAACTAAAGGCTTGAGGAGTTTATATAGGATACGGGAAAGGAAACAAGAAACCAGATGGCACCCAGCTGAGACATCGATCCCACATCTTGACTGCAGGGCCAAACTTATAGGAGTTGTTCCCTTCAGAGTTTCAGGAGAATGCGATGGAATGAAATACTCTGTCACTTCCTGTTTAGGACAGACTCATTTGATAGCTCATGCTTGTCAGTTCCATGCTGTGCTGTGCTTTCAGATGCTAATTAGATCAGTTTGTTTATCAAACTATAAAACAGGACTTACTTATCTGATCCAAAACATATAGCCTTACATTACAGTTCTGTTTATTTTACATAAATCAAGCTTTTTATGCTGAGCAGCACAGGACATGCCATGACTGTGTGTGACTTACCTCACTGTTATTCATTGAACAAACAGCAGGGGGGAGAATTGTTTAAGGTCTGTTATGAGGGAACTGAAAATAGCGGGGAGGTCATAAATTTCACTTGTATCTCTAAGGAAAACCGAGGAACAAACAATATATTTGGGAAATGTCTTATTTTGTCTTCCCTACAATTTGAAAGCTATACTTATGTAGCGAGACCATCCATTTAAGGGCAACAAAGTTAGTAAGTTCCAAAATATGCAGGAGAATTCCTGACACAGGATTTTTTACGGCTACTTAAGTATTTTATATTATTATTTGTATATAGTTATCTAAGCCTTCTACCTGTTTTGCTGTAACCAGCTTTCTGTGGTTGTTACTTCCACAGAGTCACCGTTTATTATGGTAAGGAAGCTGTTGCCTCTGGAGACTGTAACTTTTTTTCTCCAGACAGAGGGAAGTACCACTTTGTCTTTTGGGTGGTTTTACATGAAGAAGCTTTTCACCACACTTTTTGTAAGTGCAAAGTCTTAATATAATCAAATGTTGAGATAAGTACTACAGAACCGGAAAGAGGGGATGTAATTAGAAAGACTTTCCTTCTTTATCCCAGTGACGTAGGTACCATTGAGGCAACTTGTGGGGCTGTTATGGGGATATAAAAACAGGGGCCTGGCCCTGCTTGGACACATACTTTTTGCTTTTAGATGGCAAGGAAAGAATTTGTGTCCTTTACAGAGAGAAAATTAAATATTTACCCATGGGTAATATAAGGGATATGGAAGTAAAAAACAGGAATGGGTGGTTAAATCCAGTATGGCGGCTAATTTTGATCTTTGCTAAGGGTTTCTTTCTCTTTTATGTTAGCCACAATTCTTAAAAACAAAAAAACCACCTCCATACCAGGTTTTACATTTTATTTCAAACAGTATTTGATTGTGTGCATTCTCCAAAGCCATGTAAATAGCTATTTGTCCACACAATGGATAAGACAGTCTTCCGTTCCTCTTTCTCAGCAGTAAATTCTAGCATAATTTCATATTTCAGCACCTAAATGACATCTAGCCAATGACTTGCATGTAACATAACTGTCTCAAGTATTTTTGAAGCTGATAAATCTCGTCATCAACTCTTATGCTAAACTAGATGCCGCAATACATTAACATTTATAAGATGAGAAGGGAAGTTGAGATCTTGATTAATAAGAACGGGAAAGAAAAAAAGAATGGGAGATGGCGGCTCTATATGAAGTACGTCTGGTCTGTAGTTAGTAAAAAGCAATAAAATTGTTCGGGTGCTCACCTGATGGCGTTGTGCGAGTTTAATCTGGATTCATTATTATTCTACTAGCTAGTTGCGTGTCCCACTCGCTTCCCTTTCTTAGGTGGTACACGCACCGGTGGGTTTCTGAATTTTAATGGCCCTCTTTTTTTTTTTTTTTTTCTTCTTTTTTTCTTTTTCTCACCTATTTATGTAGACGCTTTTCGCTCAAATGTCTGGAGGCAGCTTTTTTTTTTTTTTTTTTCTCTTCCTTTTTTTTGATTAGTTCTATTTTCCTTATAACTCACAGTCATCTTCTTTGAATCGATCTTTTCCATTGGTTAAAAAACTATTACATTGAACAAATAGAATCGAAGTAGCTATATCTTCTATTGGGAGGTTGAATCTTCCCCCGCTTTTACTTTTTCTCCAACCATTGAGTTCATTCTTAACAATGGTCCTCAGTTTTTAAAATGTTTTTATAGGTTCTCTTACAACTTTTACCTTTCTTAACAAGAATTGTAATTGGTTAGAAGAATAATAACTATCATGTGCTGTGTTTGTTTAGTATATAAAATTATGACTATTTTTCTTTTATTGAATGTGATTTTATAGCTTTTGAGGAAAGTGCTGCAGCACGAAACGCGTTAGCTAACTGTATTTTTAATGGAATAAAATCTAACATTTTTATTATGTTGCCACCGCACGAGGATTTAATTTTAGTAGATCTGTATTTTTTATTTTCTGCTTTTATACTTTGATTAATAAGAAGCATTTACATTCAAGTATGAAATATGAGATGTGTAGTGTACAATACTGGAATGGTGTCCTCTTGGAAGACTGCTGATAACCCAGTGAACCCCAATATTGACTGGCATTTGCTGTTTAAAACCCGATTAAATGAAAGGGAAGGGGTAAAGCAGATTTTCCAATAAACTTTGCTGCTGCATGCTGAAACAAAATTAGCGTTTGTATGCAATTAAGGGAAAATGGCTACGTGGAAGTGCAGGTCTGATTGCATATATAATCAAGTAATCTTTATCAATCAAGAATCCTACAGTTTAAAGAGGTTGTCCAGGATTAGAAAAACTTTCTGCTTTCTTTAAAAAACAGCACCATCTCTGTCACTTAAAGGGGTTTTCTCACTACAATGATTAGCTTTCCATATGTAGGGAAAGTTAAATCAAGGCTTTTACTAAGTACATTGCTCTATTGATATTGCCCTGGTCAGGTAATAAGAGAGATTTTATCTGCTTTGAGTGCACACAAGTATATCTAGATTACTGTCCATATCTCTCTCAGAAGGAGCAGAGTCTTTAGCTCAAACCAGATTAGATTGTTTAGCTTTGAAAAACACTTGTTTTCACTCCTTGGAGCTCTGTAGCTTTGTTTAACTACAGATTAAATCTCCTGCACTTATGTCACTGTAATGCTCAGCTAGTTATTTAGGAGCTAAATATGTTAATCGCTGCTATAGAATCACCAACAGCCTGACCAGGCAGTGTGAGCCGGAAGCTGCTTGTCACTTTGAAAACCGTTTAAGTGAATGGGGCTGAGCTGAAATACCACACACATCCTGTGACAGAGGTGCTGCTGTTTTTGAAAGAAAGTAGCCATGATTTTTCTTAATCCTGGACATCCCCTTTAATAATTCATAAATGGCTTGTAATTCAGACCTCAAACAAGTAAGCATTAAACTAAGTATTGCATCTGATTAGCACTGTTGCCTTGTAGTACTAGGGTCTTGGGTGTAAATCCCACCAAGGACAACATCTGCAAGGAGTTTGTATGTTCTCCCTGTGTTTGCATAGATGTCCTGTGAGTACTATGGTTTCCTCCACACGCCAAAAAAACATATTAATTGATTCATCTGGAATTTAGATTGAGAGCAATGTGAATAATGACAATCACTGTTCAGATCTGTGAAATACAACAGCACTGTGCAAATATATAAAATAAAAAAAATGTAAAAAATTTGTTTTTGTTTTGCAAAGGCAAATCAATACTAAATTTACAGCAAAATCAGAAATCAGCAACATAAAGCTAAATATTGTAATTTTATAACCTTGAAATTCCTATTTTAGTATTAGGCAGTTAATGACACCAGTAAAATGTTATGATATTGTGATGTGCAACAAAGCCACCTACTATAAAAAATATACTATACCTGCATATTGCTTCCCCACTGAGCTTTCCCTTCCAGAAGAGCAGCAGGAGAACCGGTATGTTACAGCTGCGGATCTATTTCATCACTTTCTTAATATGACGATCGCACTCGTTTGAAAAATTCCACATCGACATTTTTGTTGCTGCTGTGATTAGGTATGTACACCAGATCCAAGTACATCGGAGGTCCTGGGGGCACTGCTGCTGATTTTGTGGTCTTTGTGGCGCCACCTCCTAAAGACAAAATACAGTTAAAACAATATATACAATAGTAGAGCTGAAAATACTGCCTAAAGAGTTTAGAAAGTCATAGGCCGCATTCACAGAGCAGCAAGTTTTACAATAAATCTGCAGTGCAAAGGGTATACAAATTAGCTCTCCTTTAGAAGTTAGAGAACTATCTCTGATCTCACCTGGACTAGTAGGTAGCTAACCTGAAATTCAATATCCAACCAATGCAAACCTGCAGCAAGAATTTGACACGCTTTCCATGCATATACATATATCAAGTGATCTGCCATAGTTTCTCTTCGGTGGGGTTGAGCCAAACCACATAACTTTGACTGCAGTGGTTTATGATCCAGCTAGTTGGCAGTTCCTGTGCCATGGTCCATTTGAGCCTTTGGAGAGCTAGAGGGGAGGAATGTACAACTCATCCAGCTGTTTGTACGTGGTATCCTCACCCAGGGTGGCTTCATATTGCCTGACTTATATGAATGCACTTACAGTATATAAAGCATTCTGCAAATGTGAACATCCTCAACATGCCCTAAAGTTCAAGCAGATTTTTTCCACAGCATGTGAAGGTGGTTTTGAAGAACCCCATGTCATTTATTGCACTGTACTATATCTTGGATATTTAGATTTTTTTCTTTTTTTTAAATATTTCTGCCTGATTGCAGCTATTAAACAGGAAACATCTTGGCAAACATTCAGAGACTGTAAACCAAGTGTACACAACCTTTTTCAGAGATCCATTCCTTGGTTGGGTGCTCTAGGAAAATAAGGTCTGTCTCACTGACAGAAATACCAATCTATTTTTTCAGGTTTTTCTTTTTCTAAAAAACGCTGGTATAACGACTGTAATCATCTTCCATAGCATTCTATTGTAAAACCCTCTGCTGTCTACACTGGCTTTTTTCTGCTCGTTTTTTTCACTCGTGTATTTTGCAACATGCTCTAAAAAACGCCAGGAACAGGGCAGAAAAATTTCTACAGGAGTCTATGGAAAGTGGCCGGACGTTCTATGGTGCGTTTTTGGCTGCGTTTCGCTGCGTTTTTTTGCCGCGACTTTTCAATGATAAACCTCCAGGGACCCAAGTCACCTTAAATGGGTGGTAACAAAGTTATATTTTTAATCAAATTTGCAATACAAGTGTTTTTGAGTCCTTTTTGTACTTTGTAATAAAATGATCACGTTTGGTCGCTAACGATTTTTGTGCAATTATATTTTTTCGCGAAAATACGTTTATTTCAGATTTTGGCGTCAGAATTCTGTTTTGGTTTCACAGATTTTGATGCTAAAATCCTTTTCTATACTATTTTGGCGATATTAATTTATCTTGCTACTGATAGCTGAAAATACGTTTTTCGGATTTTGGCGCCAGAATACGGTTTTTACGGATTTTGGCGCCAGAATGCCTTTTTTTACGTCTTTTGACACTAAAATAATTTTTTTTACAGATTTTGGTGCTAAAAACGTTATCTCGCGCCTGACGCCAAAAATATGTTTTTTTTATGGGATTTTGGCGCAAAGAATACGATTTTTTTTTGCTTTTTTGGACTAAAATAATTTTTGTTACAGATTTTTTATGGTTTGCTGTGTGAGCGCTAATAACGTTTTTATCTCGCTTCTGATGCCCAAAAAAATACGGGGGGGGGTTTGTTTTTTTTTTTTTACGGATTTTGGCGCAGGAATCCATTTTTTTACGTGTTTTGGCACTAAAATAATTTTTTTTTTACATGATTTTTGCGCTGATTCGTTGAGCTCGCTCTGACGCCGATAAATTACGTTTTTAATGGAATTTTAAGAGCAAGAATCCGTTTTTTTTTTCGTTTTTTGGCAATAAAATAAATTTTTTTTTACAGATTTTGTGATAAAAAAAATTTTTTAAAAATTTTTTGTTATCTCAACCTCTGACGCCAAAAAATACGTTTTTTTTCGGAGTTGGCGCAAGAATCCGTTTTTTTTACGGTTTTCTTGTTGGCACTTAAAATAATTTTTTTTACAGGATTTTGGCGCTAATAAAGTTAATCTCGCTATTGGACGGCAAAAAAAATAAGTTTTTTTTACGGATTTTGGCGCAGAATCCGTTTTTTTTACGTTTTTTGGCACTAAAATTATTTTTTATTTACAGATTTTGGAGATAATAACGTTATCTACTTCTGAACTAAAATTATTTTTTTTACAGAATTTTGGCGCAATAATGCGTCTTTTTGGGATTTTGCGCTAAAATCTTTTCTTTACAGAATTGTCGCGAAATACAGTTATTTGCTGTATGCAAAGATAATGTGGATTTTTGTGGATTTTGGTGCAAGAATTGGTGCAAAATTTAATTAAGTAGTGAGCAACCAAAGGACAATGTGCTCACAATGGTACAGTGATCTAAAGGAAGTGATAACTTACATGCTAACTCTGCTTGTAGGGTTTGTGTGTAGTTTCATCCAATGGCTAAATTTGTTGCATACAGTACAAAGCAGCAGGGCAAAGAGCTTCAAAAACGCTCAAAAAACGAAAAGACGGCGCCAAAAAACTGACGTTTTTTCAGCTGCTTTGGACAGGCAGTGGACAGAAAACTCAGTTTCATGAACGTTTTTAGTAATTCGTTTTCAGGTCGTTTTTTGTCCTCTGCAGTGTAGACATAGCCTAAAAGTTATGCTGCTATTTTCATTACTTCTGTTCTTTTCTTACTTTGCTATGGGGTTCTATGAATTCTACTTTTACCCTGGTAATATGGTTAAGTAACTCACTTTTTATTGCATTAACTGCTCATATAAGCCTTTGAGACATTTATTGCTTGACCTGCAAAAATGCTTAAAAGTTTTGACTCAGAACATGAAATTCAGTTAAAACATTTGAGGGATAATCCAGGTCTACAAAGTCATTGCTGCTTTTTTAGAATAGTGTTACACTTGTCTATGGGATGTATCTGGTACTGCAAGACTGAACATTCAATCGGCTCCACTGACATAAATGGGACTGAGCTGCAATATAAACACAACCTACAGCCAAGTTTTTTAAACTCTCTACAACCTCTTTAATAACCAAGCTCAGCTTCCATTTGTCAAATTGCTCTGAAAGAATGAAGCTGAAATAATGACTTGCTACAGGGAACACTGCATGTAATTTTAGATAGCTTTGATAAATTAGGCCCAATGTCTTATTAAGAAAATGCCAAATGTGCCCACTAAAAATAAGATTTGACTGACCTGTGGATCCAGTTTTAGTTGATTTTGTTGCACTTGTATTAGTAGCATTCTTGGTTTCTTTATCTTTCTCTTCCACCTTTGCTGCTTTGGGGTCAGTAATTGATCCACTTTTTGGACCCTTCTCTACTGAATCTTTCTTTTTTGGAGCAACACTCTTGGAACTTTTCTCCAAAGTTTCTTTGATTGGTCCAGGTTTTGGTGCAGCCGCTGAAATCTTAGACTTGCTATCACTTTTTCTAGCTGGAGAAGATGACTTGGTTTTACCTCCTACTTTCTTGATTTTTCCTTTTTCTTTAATATCTTTTTTTAAAGGTTTGCCTAAACTCTGGTCAACAGGCATAGTTTCTGGATCCATCATTGAAACATCTGGGTGCCTGGGAGATGGACTTGGGTCTTGCATTGGAATTGGAAGAGGATCCATATGTTTATAAGTTACTGTTTTATCAGTAGGGATAGTCTCAGATTCATCTTCAGAATCTATATTTGCATCTGCTGTTATAGAAGGACATTCTTCAGTCTCTGGTGGGACATCTGAATCTGTCTGAGATGGGGCCGATTCACTGACTGAGGTTGGAGGTGTTTCATCACATTGACGCCCTTTTGGTTTCCCTCCTGAAGGCGGTTGGCCTCCACCAAGTTGAGTCAAAGGCTTCTCCTGCTCCTGAGTTTGCTCTTCACTTGCAAACCATTCTAAAGGATTTGGGTTAATAAAAGAAGGTGACAGCTCTGTTTTTGGGTGTTTATACTCACATGCGGAAACTAGACACAAATCAACTTCTTGTCGGTTCTCAGCAAAAGCTGACTTGTCAGAAACAGAAAATCTATCATTCATATCAGTGGAATAGCTATACACCTCACATATGTTATGCCTGTCATCTATGTCTGCCGAATAAGCAAAAGGGTTTGTGTTATGTAAAACTGATGGTTCATTTGCTGCTCTCGCCTGATAACTGAATGATTCATCAGAGGAAATTGGTAAGGATGAGGCTACTGAACCATAATCCATTGAAAGATCATTTTTTGTACATGGAGGATCGACTATACCTGGTGACTGTCTTAGTGAAGATGGTGTTGGAGTTAATGGGGAAGCATCTGTTTCAGGGGACAGCTTTCCTTGCATAAAATATTCCTGCTCTAGTATAGGTGGTGAGTAAAGTGGCATATCTACATTTTGAATGACATCTTTCAAAGAATCTTCTTCTTCTTTTAAAGGGGAACCTGTCTGTGAAGGTGTGTGTGCGGAGGAAGTGGATGGTGATGCGTCTACCTGAGATTCAGTTACTGCTTGTTCTTGTTTTTTGTCTGTAGTATAATATCCGTTATAAGTTGAAATCTTATTGCCGAAATAAGAATCATGCTGGTCAGATGGACTATATTCTACTTCAGTTGGTCCATTTTCTGATATATGTAGCATATTAGAAGCTACTGCAGGGTGTTCTGGTGATTGTCTACTAAAGTCCATAGCAAAAGATTGCTCTGGTGATTCCTGACTGAACTCCATTGTTGACTGCTCCGGTGACCTCTGTTCTTGTAGTGAAGAGGTGGTTTTTCCTGTTCTTGGTGAGAAATCGGGTGGAGATATAGACATTGGACGGGGACATTCCTCCCTAGATGGTGAGATTTCTGTTTCCTGAAATGTTGTGGGTGTCTGAACTACTGAGACTGATAGGGAGTCATCTACTTCTGTGGAGTGTGGGGACCCAACCTCAGCATGAAGAGAAGGAGAAACATCATCTGTAGTTGGTTCTTGGAATGAACTTGTAGCAACAGAGGCTGTGGAAACTGACGCAATACCTTCTATATGAGAGTACGTGTCTTCTGCAACATTCTCATCTACTGGAGTGGCAGATTTATCAGATGCGGTGCCTTCAGAAATAGACATCTTTGTGTCCTCCTTAAACAGAATGAATGGGTTAGTGCTTATCTGTGTAGGAGAAAATTCTCCTGCAATTTTTCCCCCATCTGGTATATTGGATGCCATACTTTTCATTTCAAAATTGCCAGCTTCTCCATCAGATGCTTTACTTGACAGAAGATCACTCTTCTCTTGTATAGCATCAGATACTTCAGACACAGGACTAATCTGAGAGGGAGACTGCCCTTCATCAGCAATACTAGCTGGTCCTGATGATGGCTTACTGGTAGAGGTTAAGAACATATCATAAGGATTCTCTGATCCAATTAATGGAGGGCTACGTAATGGGGATAAAACTTTTTCAATTGGAGATTCAGAATCTGGCACTGGTTCATCCATTGGACTTATTCTAGGGCTTTCACTCTTTTCCTTATCATCACAGAATTCAAACACAACAGGGACAGATGACTTCTCTATATTCTCTGGTGGAAGGCTTGTACCCTTTTCCTCAGTTGGAGACTGGTAATATGGTGTGTGACCGGCACTTCCAGCAACAGACTGAGAAGGAGATGCAACTTCCAAAGTTTTATCGTCTGGACTCTGACATGGTTCTGTCACTTCCTGCACTTCGTCATGCAAAGGTGGCATAACACCGAGCTCAGATGTTTTAATTTCATTAGGGGTAAGGTCAAAATTTACACTTCGTTCACTTAATGGCGTTTTAGAAATTGGTGATGGTGGTGCTGGACTCCTACTTGGACTTAACTTCTCTTCAAGCTCATAATTATCTTCTATTTCTAGGTTTGGAGAACTTTTCATATCAGTGTTTCCATACACATAGGCATCACGTAGTGCTGATCTGGAGAATTTATCTTCTTCTAGAGATGAAGGTGGAGAGATTGTTGAAGCTGAAGCATTGTATTCTTTACCTTCAGTAGCATCTGTTTTTGAGCCATCAGATAGACCATTCAGTGCATCAGGTATTGGAGAAACCCTTGTTTTCTCATATTCCTGGGAACACATAATTGCTTCATATTTAGTGATGTTGACATATTCTTGAGATGGGGATTCACTTTCCTCATTATTTGTCTCATCACTCATTACATCTCTTGGTGTTGACATATCATCCATTGGAGTAGGCTCACTAGATATTTCAATGGTTGAATGAGTAAAGCCTGAAGTGGCAGTAAATTCCTCAGGTTGATCTTCTCTGTTTTCCTCGTCAGATACAGTTGCTTCACTCTCAGAACCTCCAGGTAGAGTCTCATCATGAATAGAAGCCCCTGTCTCTACAGCAGGTGACTGGGGCTCAGATGTCTTGGATGGTGTAGAAGACATGATATATTTATCTTCAGTGTCACTAACAACTTCTGATTTGTCTTTTGTATAGTGACTTTCAACTTCTAGCTTTTCTGTTTCCTGATCATCATCTCTTGCATCCTCTGTTCTGTCTTCATCTGCCTCTTCCTCTGTTTCCTCAACATCTTCTTCTGCTTGTTCATCTGCTGCCTCAGAATCCGCAATGTCTTCGTGACTATCATGCTTGCCTTTTAAATGTTGGAAGGCATCTGTGTCAGCCTCTTCCTCGGTTTCATCAGTTTCAGCTAACTCGATGGCTGGTTGTTCACCCAGTGAAGCTCTCTCTTCAATATCTTCCACTTGTTCCTCAACCTCTTCTGTCTCTGCCTTTTCCTCATAGTCACCAGCTTCAGATGATTCCTCGAGCCCCGTCCCTTCATCTTCATATTTGTCATTTTCATCTGCCCTGTGTTTGTCAATGATTTCTAATTCCTCTGGAGTCTGTTCACATTCACCTTCTGTAGTAGTTATTCCTTCATCTGGTGAATCTGCAGGTTCTTCACTACTGGCATTATCTTTCTTGATAATAAAAGAATCAGTCTGGACAATGACTGCTTCATCCCTAGGAGACAGTGCCTGTAGTTGAGGGTTCAGTTCTTCATTGAATGTGCCTTCTTCATCTCTGAGGTCTTCAAAGTCTTTTGTTAAATCTTCAGGGGAAGACATAAGAGATCTTTGTGTAACTAGATCTACTATATTTTCAGCAGCTTCAACGGAAGCTTGAGCAGATGCTGCCGCTGCTGCAGCTACGGCTACGGTGGCTGCAACAGCTCCTGCAGCTACCAAGGGCTTCTTCTCAGCTACCTTCTTTATTACCTTTGTCTTATCCTTTGTTTTGTTTGTAGCAGCTGCTTCCTTTTTGACAGCAGGTTCCTCTTTCTTCAACACTTTTCCTTTCACTGCAGGTTTTTTAGCATCGGGAGTTGCTGATACTTTCTTTGTATCTTTGGAGATTTTCTTGATTTCTTTTTTTGCATCTTTCTCTTCTTTCTTCTCCTTATCATCTTTCTTTATTTCTTTTTTAACCTCTTTCTGAAGGGTTTCTTTTTTGACATCTTTTTTAACCTCCTTTTTTTTCCTCCTTCTTTACTTCCTTCTTGACTTCTTTTTTGACTTTATCTTCTTTTTTCAGCTTGTCTTCCTTAACATCTTTCTTAGGTTTTTCTTCCTTCACGTCTTTCTTCAGTTTGTCTTCCTTAACTTCCTTCTTCAGTTTATCTTCCTTTTTAACTGGAGTTTTTTCTTCTTTCTTCGGTGCTTCTTTCTTTACATCATCAGATTTTGGTTTTACTTCCTTTTTTACTGCTTTTTCCTTTAAGACTTTAGGCTTTACATCAGCTTTTTGCTTTTCTACATTTTCTGATTTAATTATTGGTTCTTCTTTGTTTAAAACCGTTTTTTCTGCTGAGGATTTGGCCTCATTTTTCACGATCTTTTTGACCGACGTTTTCTCCTTGTCTATCTTTTCAGCTTGTTCAGGATGGCTGCTTTTTACAGCTTCAGGATGCTCTTCTTTAGAATCTTTCTTCACTGGTTTACTGGGGGTAGTTTTGGTGGACTTTAGGCTCTCCTTACTTTCTGCTCTTTGTTTCATTTTTGCCTGCTTTACTGCAGGGCTTGAAATATTGTCACTTAGGTCTTTCTGTGTTATTACTGGTTGCTTCAAAAAGTCCAGATGTTTGAGTTTTTCAAGGCCTTCAAGTATTTGGTATTGTGTTGTATTTCCTGGAAACAAAACTCTCACTATTTTTTCAGAAGGATTTGATGGATGCCATACAATAAGTGATGATATTGAAGTTAAATAATTAACAGGGACATCAACTTCTTGACCATTAGGTAGGACCAAGCCAGCTTTTTCTTTGCTGCTACCTGACCACTGCTGCATGAAATACTGAGTTTCTTTGCTTCCCTTTACTGGATTTAACACATACATCTCAAGTTTTCCAACACCCATTTTTTGAAACAAGATAATGGGTTCAATTGTGTTTCCTACACTTCTGAACAGAGGTTCTGGTTTCATAGATAATTTACTTAAGTATTGAAGTGTAAAATTAGCCTCTTCTATGCTTCTTCTTACTTTAAAATTGGGTTCTGGGTTTTTCATATTGTCTGGGACGTTAAGAAACACAACTCCAAGGTCTGGAGAGATAAGGTTTTTCATCCAATCACTGTTGGTTGTTGACCCTTGAGACTGTTCCTCTTCAAGCTCACACATTTTCCTTTGAAGCATGCTATTGATACCAGGCAGATTGTCATCTCCAATGTGGGTGAGCAATATTGAGTCCACCCTATCTAAATGTCTAATAAGTTTCCAAAAGCAAGATTTTCTCTCAGATCCCCCATTAATGAGCATGTTAAAGCCATTCACTGCAAACAAAGCAGAGTCTCCCCTTCCACCTGGGAATATATAGCAACATGGCTTTGAAAGTTTCAGAAAGCCGCCAGATGTGGGTGGTTCCAAAATGTCAAAAGGTGATGGTATTTCTACTGATTCTGATAAGTATTCGGTAAATTCAGAAAGTCCTTCCATTTCAGGCAAAACTGAGGATGAGTTGAGTTTGATATTGATGAAGTCTTGAAGGTTGTGTCTTTCTAGATTAGAATTCTTCCAGTGTCCTTCTTCATGACAAAAAAGTGTAAGGCTTGCTTTATTTGCAGGGTGTGTATTGCTCAAAAGTTCACCAATCTAGATGTAGAGACAGGAAACATATACATAATAAGAAATGATTCAGTAAATGTGAACAGATAATGGCACTAAAAGCATAATGTTGTACTGTGTTAGCCATAAAAAGTAGTAGAAGAGTGAAGAAATCAAGCGACACCTTTTAGAGGCTAACTGAGTAGCCTCTAAAACTAATGCATGTAAAAAAGGAAAAATTACCAGTAGCAACAAGATTTGCAATTTCACTGGAAATGAGACCGTCAGGTTCTATGCTAAAGGCTATGTTTCATCTGCACTGATTTTTCCATATGCCGCTATGTACTTATTGTTTCCTTGTGTACACTATGGTAAATGGATAATGATGAAAGAAGTTTTTGATGACCATATACATTTGAAGATTTCCATTTTCTGCAATGGTTTTTTGACTTTCAGTCTGTGCAAAGGGAATTTTTTATTTCTATTGTGTTCACTCTACTGCAGAAATGATGTCATATTTTAATTGATTGGACTTCTACGAATGCAATGATACCAATTATGTGTAACTTTTTTTATTATTATTATTTTATTTGTAAAATGGCAAAAGTATTTTAAACTTTTAATATTTTTTATTTTCTTAACTTTAAAAAACAAAACAAAACAGGTACTTGACCAACATTGGGTGCAGTTGTTTGTATTTTGCAATAATAAAATATTGCAGGTCCATGTATTAATGTGGCTCTTCTCTTATATCCTACTTATGGAGTGATTGTAGACCAGAAGATGACATCTAAAGCGTTAAAAGGCTGGGATCTCCATACTCAGCTGCTATTGGAAGAGTTCCAGCTGTAATTAACAGCTGTTACCTGCCGCATATGGGGCGGTCTCAATAAGTCAGCCTATTCCATACTCCCTTGATGACTGGATGTCATGTGTTGTTAAGAAGATCATATAGTTTAAGAGTTGCGGTCATAGTTCTGCTGACTGTCACTGGAGAGAGAAGTTGTCAGAAATATCCCTAAGGGAACATTCACACACGGATTTAGAGACGTTTTTTGGATTTGGTTCCACAATTGGTGTGCAGTCAGAAAAAGACCAATTCATACCTATTGGTTTACAAATGTTTTGGGCGTGTATTGCATGAGGATTTTAGCCATCCTATTGACATCAGTAGTAAATTTCCACCTGTTTTCCACGTGGAATACGACTAAAGAATGAAGATGTTCAAAGTTCTTTGACCATGATTTTGAAAACTATGAGGCGAAAATATGCATCATATGAACTACAACGCGTATTTTCTATTGAAGTCAATTGGAATCGTTTTCTGACAGTTCTCAGCAAGAATCTCTAGGCGGAATCCGACTAAAAGTCCTCGTCGCGTGGACAGAGCCTAAGAGCTTTTGCTGAGCTCATCTAATCTAGTTGGACAGTTTTCTCTTCTTCAGATGACTGCATTGCTTCTGATGTAAAAAATAATGCAAATTACTACAACTAACTGTTTGCAATCATTAGACCAGCCTGGAATGCTGAGAGATTTCAGCTCTGAAGCCTTCAGAATTGTGAATAAAGTCTGTGCTATTACAGGATGTGAATTAGGAACAACCCAATTTAAGTAATGCAATGCATGTACAAAGTGACTTTGTACAAGTATTAATTCTATGTGTGAACTGTGATATTGTGCTCAAAGGCAGACATTTACTTGAAGTATACAAGACATGTAGATACATTTAAGGGAAATGTATGTAGTGAATATCTGCATGTATCAGTAATCGCTCTCTCCATTACTCTTACCGACTGAGTTGAAGAGCAATGCTCACATATGACTGTTGCTCAATGAAAAGTTCCCCTCACTGCTGTTAAAAGAAATGGCTTGGAGGATTCTGGTGATTATACATTTATTCCTGTAGATAGATCACAAATGTACTTTCACAGACGATCACTTTGACTCCTTTTACTCAAATTACCATTTAAAGGGAATGTGTCATCAAAAAATGACTTTTTGTTTAACTTACGTTTTTATGTTAAATACATTTTTTTTAATGAATTTTTGGTTATGTTTTTTTTTTAATTTTCCATATCCGTTTAAAAAATATTTTTTTAAATTCTCAAGTCCTGCGGTTTTCACTTTGGCCACTGGGCCTAATAATAGTCTGACACTTCCTGTTCTGTAGAGAGAGAATTTCAGTAGTCTGCTCATTACCAGCAGAAGCAGGGTCAAACTGAAAGATGACACCAGTGTGTATAGATAACACAGGATCCAACAGTCACAATAGGTTATGGTCACAGTTTACCCTCTCCCCCTCCCTGCACACTGACTTCTTCCCAGGTCACAAAGCATGCCTAGAAAACTCTCCTATAGAATTAAATGGGACTGAGCCCGTCTTAAGGCTCCTATGTGCATGAAGCTGCTGTAAAGTATCTCTCTGACTGCTGTTAAAAGCAGTGCAAGCAAGAATCCTGTCCCCACAATCATATATAGATGTCCGAATTCAGAAATATACAATCCAGAAAATAGAAATGGCTAAGAAGAAAAGAATATGGATTAGGGTCTTGTTTTAATAAGTAAAAAAAATGGCAACAGATTCTCTTTAACATGTACAGATTCAGTTTAACTAAAGAAATCAAGTTATATCCCTAAAGAATTGTACCACACCACCTCAACTTTGTAAATATACATAAAACTTTTATTACTAGCACTCCTTCTATCATTGTTCTATGAATTTTCTCTTGTTATTTATGGTGCTATTCATTATGCCCTAGTAATAACATTGTCCCTTACACAAAGAACCACTGCAGACAGCTCAAAAGATGGACTATTGTAAACTCTAAGGGCGACATGTATGATCGGGAGTTGCGCCTGTTTTCTGGCGAAAACTGCGAATCACCGTCCCGAATCCACTGTCGGGCGCAGGGAAGCGGTGTTAGGCGTAACCTTCGCCACTTTCAGCTGCGCCTAACATGAAGGTGCGTGCAATGGGCGCGCCGTGGGCGTTCTGGGGCGGGACGCGGCAAATTCGAAAACTCCGAGGCATGCATGATTGCGGGTCGGCAAAGTGAGGCGCATTGCAGCGCTTTACAGCTCCGACAGGCAGACCTAGTTGAATGTGGTCTCTCTGAGCGGAGAAGTCGAAGTGGAGCGTGGTATTCTTGTAATGCGCTCGAGTTCTACACTTACAGCAGTACACTACTAAAATAGAATAAATAATTAAGTAAGAAATCCTGCTTGGAGGACAATAGGTCCCAGCAAGCCTTTTGTTATATATACTGAATTGCATTAAACTTCAAAGCAGCCCAATACATCTAAAATTGTTGTTATGGAAAATGTTTGATAAAACATCTGTCCAACATCTACATTGGCTTATGTGATGTTAAATTGGTGTCATTTCCACAGACTTTGGAATACATTTTGTAGTGGATCTTTTTTTCTTTGAAGCTGATATATATATTGTCATTAATGTTATTGTAAATGTAATAATACATTGATTTAATTGTTCCAGCACTTGGATATGTCTGTTTATTAAGTAATTTCATTTCAATGACAAATCCATTTTATTTTTCATACTGTGTAATGTATTTCCGACGCGAAATCCGTTCCGGAATTACATTACAAATACATGCCACACTTTGTGACATGTATTTGCAATGTAATTCCGGAACGGATTTCGCGTCTGAAATACATACTATGGGGACTGTATCTCCGACGCGAAATCCGTTCCGGAATTAAATTGCAAATAAGTGTAAAAAAGAGTGGCACGTATTTAAAGTGTAATTCCGTAACGGATTTCGCGTCGGAAATACATTACACAGTATGAAGAATAAAATGGATTTGTCATTGAAATGAATGTTACAATAACATTAATGACAATATATATATATTAGCTTCAAAGAAAAAATATCTACTACAAAATGTATTCCAAAGTCTGTGAAAATTATACTATTTAACATCAAATAAACCAATGCAGATGTTGTACAGATGTTAATTTGGGTCTATTGTTTAAATAAAAAATGAAGATGTATTTGTTCTTCATTCACATTGTATTCTATTTTGTATGTCCAGCAAGAGCCAGCACAGCACAGGTCTGACTGGGACCTGTGGTTCTCCAAGCAGGATCTCTATGTTCCCAGGGCTTAGTTCTGGACATATTTACAGACGTATTTACGTCCGTAAATACATCACCAACTGAGCCTAAAATAAGGAACAAGTAGCTTAGAATGGCTACCAATGGGAAATCCGGACGTATTTACGGTCGTAAATTAATAAGCTACTTGTTCCTTTAAATAATAAATATCTACCTCCAAATGTTGTTAATTAATACTATAACTATTGCCCTGCAAACAACAAGCTCTTCTACAGAGTAAAAGGGAAAAAAATTAAAAACACTTAGTCCAACTCAGAGTAGACCTTAAATGATGAGAACTATTTGAAATGACTCAGTTGACCTTGTCGACCTCTACACAGTGTAGCTAGCAAGTAAGATTAAGCTGCAGAAAAATAGGAGATGTCAGCCTGTGGAGTATGCTTCATTGGCAAGCGATTTCAGTAATGTTTTAGAGTTACTATAAATGTTTTAAATATTTTAATACAGGTGTACTGACTTATTCATATGATATTTGATGTTAATGTTTAATGGATCTCATTTCTCATTCAATAAAGATTTTAGACTATACAGAGCTATGCAGCAAAGAACATACATATTCAGGAAATTGCTCGCTACATCTGTGATTCATACCTCCTGATCTGTGAAGATCTCTATAAAGTTTTGGAATGAGAAGGATCCAGACTGAATAATAAGTTCTCCTGTATTTTCAAAGAACTGTCCAGTCAGCACTAACAGTTTGTGTATTGCAGAATCTGTTATATTTAATCGTACCTAAAATACAAAATACAAAAAAAAAAACACAGTTTAATAATAATCAATGACAGATAAAGCCATGTGCATGACAAAGTTTTTTGAGATTCTAAAACATTCCTTTCTTGCTTTAAAATTTCAACTCAGTTTATATTTGCCAGATCTATTGCACGACAGATACTACCAGAACCCAATACACCCCATTGACTCATAACGGGATCCATTGTGTTCTCTTGTGACGGGATGCATTGTAGCAGAAATCTGAGCATATCCTTACATTTCTGCCACAGGTTACATCAGCTCTCTTCTAAGAAAGAGTTGTCCACTTTGTAAAAACCCCTCAAAGGCACATTTTTTGTCCTATGTTTAGAATTCCATGCTGATTAACTTCTATGTCCCCATTCATATACTGTTCCCGGCCCCCATCCATAGTATCTATTGGGATACCATGATTCCAACGCAGAGCCATCTTAACAGAATTATGGGCCCCTGGGCATAGAACTGCATTGGGCCCTGACCAAATACATGACATCACACTTGGCCATGTCTCGAGACACCCATATTATCACACCACTTATATCTGAACACCGATGGCCTGCAACATACAAGACTATTTGGCAGGGCAGGGAGCCTTTGGCTCCCTTCTCCACTATGGTTTTTAACTGTTTGCACATCCTAAAAACACACAAACCGTTAAATAAGCAAAGTCAATCAAGGGATCCAGGGCATGTTTCTTGTATTCTTGTGACATACATACACCACTTGGGGCCCCCATACTTGTGGGGCCCCCGGGCAATTGCCCAGTGTGCCCAATGGAAAAGATGGCCCTGTTCCAACGGATAATGCAGCAGGGCCGTGACAGAACCATTGATTTCTATAGGGCAAATTAATTCCTAATTTGTCAACCGCTTTTGTATCCAGTACAAAAACCGCACACATTTGCTATACAAAATATAGCACTGTGTATTCCCTGTAGAAGTAGGTGGCCTCGCTGTGGTATCCATCAGGATAAATTTTTACAATATCCCAACGGATACCAAGTATGGGGTCCGACAAACACAATGTGGATAAGGTCTTAACATATCTTTATACCAGCCATTCACTTTAAGCATAGTAGTGGTCATGGTGGAGTTCTAAGAACTTTTATTTGGACATAGACCTTCTAAAAGGTAATGTGTTATCAGACATTAACCTTTATAAAGACCTTTATGAAGTCTGACACTTCCTATTCTGTAGAGAAAACTTTTCAGCAGTCTCCCATTATGAGCACAGACAGTATTAGGCCATGTCCCCACGGCACCAGTGTGCGGACGGTTTTTCAGACGGTTTGCGGTTTTGCAAACCGTCTGAAAAACCTGCCGCAAACTTTTACATGGGCCGCTATGGAAAACCCATGCAGCAGTCCCCACTGCACGGGTTTTCCACCTGGCACTTTTTCAAACCGCCGGCCGCCCGAAAAACATTGTACTTGTTCATTCTTCTGTCTTTGGACAGAATATGAACAAGTGATTGGGAAGGGGGAGGGCTTTTCTCCACTAATTGCATAGAAAAGCCGTCCCTCTGCAGCCGTGTGCACGACACAAAAAACGGACAAATACCAGTCGGATAAACCAACCGGTATTTGTCCTGTGCTGTAGGGACGTGCCCTAACACTGAAAGGTGACACCAATGTGTATAGATAAAACCAAATCTACCATTCCTACACACTGATTTCTTCCTAGGTGACAGAGCATGCCTAGAAAACTCTCCTATAGAAGTCAATAGGTCTGCTCCTGTTCATAGGCTCTTATGTCCATGAAACTGTTGTAAAGCATCTCTCTAAACGCTGTTGAAAGCAGCTCAGGTAAGATGGCTGCCCCCATAATCATATACAGACAACAGAATTATAAAATCTACAATCAGAAAAGAAAAATCTATAAGAAAAAAAGAATATGTATCAGCATCTGGTTTTAATTAGTAAAAACAAAATTGGTCACAGATTTCCTTTAAAGGGAACCTGTCACATAGGTTGTGCCCCCCTTGCTGAGACATATGAGAAGATGCTCCAGAATTGTTATTCCACAGGGAACACAGGTATTTACTATAACAGACATGCCAGGAGATGTCACAGGTTCTCTATAATTGCAGAGGTTGTAAACTAACAGTGGTATTTAATAATAGGAGCTTATGTTGCATTCACATTCTGCAATATACACTGGTTTACTACACACAGCAAAGAGCAGATCTGAAGGACAAGGAACATGAAGAAGGCACATAAATAATAATACAATAATGCAGATTTACTATAGCACTTACATCTGAAATCTGTCATAATATGCCCCAAATTGTGTTTCATTTTTGTTGCATCTAGTTCTAGACATGTATTATTACTATAAGATACTTGTGGGCCTCATACACAAAAGAGCACGGCTCAGAGAAAAATGGGATGTGGCTTCTCAGCAAAGAGGTATGGTCTAAATGTGACAAATTTTGGGTGCAAAGTAAGTGTATGTTCACACGACTGATTTTGATGCTGTTTTCAGCGCTGTTTTCCTCGATGAAGACAGCATCAAAAATGCCTCCAAAACGCCCCCAGTTCATTTTCATTTATTCCTATGTAAAACAGCATTGTAGTTCACACACGACGTGGTTTTTCCGCGCGTTTTCTGCTCTGTTTTGGGCACTGAAAAAGAAGTGTCATGTCAATTCTTGAATTGTTTTCAATGCTAAGAATCCCTATAAGAATCAATGGAGAGCTTCAAAACCTCGTCCAAAATTTTGGCGTGGTTTCAGAAGCATTTTTATATGCTTTTTTGCTGCATTTTTCGGCACTGTTTTTGCTCGGGCTATCATCCTGGATGGGTGATTTACACAGTATACCATGTTGGCAAACCTTGTCCAAAACCAGATCAAAATCTTGTCTGAAACATGCTGTATTGAGGTGCTTTTCAGACGAGGTTTTGATGCTGATTTAGACGCTGAAAATTCAGTGTCAAATCAGCCATGTGAACATAACCTTAGCCAGCTAATAGTTGGTTGAAAAAGCTAGACATCTACAGATACACCAAAATGATTAAACTGCCTGGGACTCTGTGATAAATGTAGGCAGCCTGTCTAAGTCTTCACTGTCTAACTTGTAGACAGAAATAGTAAATACGCCCCAAGGTATTTGCAAAGTTGCTAAATTTGACATGGTAAAAAACTTACTTCTGTGCTGACCGCTTCATCTGAAGGGTTGATTAATACAACTGTCTCTAAGACATCACTCCGATGGTGAAGGATTTTTTGACCTGCAGAACATAATTGAAGAAAGAAAAAAAGATAAGCACATATTATTGCCAAAGATGGAAAGTCCATGAGAAACTTTAATCTCTACCGAGAATTCCACAACAATGAATGGTAAAATATTAAGTATTACAGGGGTTGTCTCACTACAAAGAATATCTTTCAAAATGTAGGGAACACTAAATGAAGACGTTTTCCAAATATATTGCTTTGTTCATCTTTTTTTGTTAAGGAGCTACAAGTGATTTTTTTCACCTTCTGTGCTCTCTCTGGTTCCCCAAGTGACCGACCTGTATACTCTTTATCCCCTGCTGTTTGTTCTCTCTGATAGCAGGGAGTGATGTCATCACACAGGTCTTGGCAGTGTGAGAGCCTGTGTGTTATCTGATCTAACAGACAAAAGACTAATTACTCTACTGTTTACATCGCTCAGAAGCTTCTCTGGACCTCAGAGAAGGTAATTTAGCTAATCTAGACTGATAAACAGTGAAGTCTGAATACACTGAGCTCATATGATAATTACAGACAGCTTGACCAGGAAGTGACAGAGCAAAGCAGCATTATTTCATTCATCCATCCTATGAAACTTTGAGATGAGACAACCCCTTTAAGTATATATCAGGCTCTTGCACATGTCTCATAAGGCATCACATTTTCAATATACTTTACCTGCAGAACAGCAATGTAGCATGCCACTAAAATGAAACCTGAGTGTAAAATTGGAGGCATGGTACTGCTAAAGATTGCCATAGATATGACATATTTGTTGGTGCATCTAACAAATCTGGGAGAAATTTACGATGAGTGGATTGATGTATTAAAAGGCAGATATGAACTCAGATTAAAACTCTGTTCCCTGAATGCTCCATTCGCCACCCAGTCAGAAATTATGGTGAATATTGTATTATGTACCATACTTTCCCTCAAACAAAGGAGATTAGTAGTTTCAGTCACATTGCATAGACCCACCAGCTATCTCATGAACTTGTATTTTATTTCATATATCTGTTAAGAGGAAATAATATTTTCTTGGTGACGCTTATGGGCTTTGTGTGTTCTTTTATTACGCAATATGTGAAGCAATTTATAAAGGAATGAGCCTCCACTGATCCTGCTAGGGTTTTAAAATTGAACTAAACTTGGTAACTCATTTTTCCATCTTTGGTCAATATGCACAGCGCTTTTCACAAAGAAGTTACAAGAACTGACAAAAGTTAATTGATGGTAATATGACAGTGAGAGTAGAAAAACCTCAATGTATTCTTTCAAGTTCTATTAGGCCTGAGGCTTGTAGCTTATTTTAGCTGCTCTAATAACAGAAACACTATTCTTACTGTTTCTTCCTCCAGGACTCTGGAGTAGGGTCGTTGATCCAGGGATATATTCTGATTGTCAGATTGGAGTTGAGATTTTTTTTCCCTAAAATGAGGACAATTGGCTTCTACCTCATGGGGGCTTTTGCCTTCCTCTGGATCAACACTGTAACACAATAGGCTGAACTTGATGGACATCTGTCTTTTTTCAGCCTTACAAACTATGTAAGACCAGTCTTTTACATCTTCTCCCTTTTAATTCCTTTTCAGAGGTTCTTCCTTCAAAATAAGTTTTGTGTTTTTATGTAAATATGAAATCAGGGCCAAACTGCCAACATTTAGATCACAGCGTCTGAATTATAACATGGTGCACACAGTTATTAATTGGGTCAGCCCATCAGGAAAGATCTGATAAAACTTCAACTATACTAATATTGCCAGAGTGTTTCATTCAAGACAAAAGAAGTCTTATACACATGTAGTGAATCTTACTAATGATAATTGACTTGTTTTCTTTGAATGATAACTGTTCTCACTCACATTGAAATGTGGTCTGCCTCAGTATTCGTGTTGTAAGATTCTAGTCCCCATTGATAGAGGGATCCATTGAGATTCATTGAGATCCATATGAAAATGGAATTGTAATTTTGTCCATAGCTAGGTTAAGAAATGAAACTATTACCAAACACAGGCCAATTTCCTAACATACATATAGGATATTTGTTGATGGATCTTTTTGTTTTTGAGTGTGTATGTCACACATATATTAAACATGGGTCATCAACTCAACAATGTATTTTGCTGTATACTGTATATTATCATGCAGAATATAATGTATATCAGGCAGAATATATATATATTTTTATATAATATAATATATATATATATTATATATATATATATATATATATATATATATATATATATATATATATATATATATATAATGTATGTATATCAGGCAGAAGTGATTTGATCTGTTTGGCCAGCAGGATTATGTACTGAAAATGAAACAAACAATATAAATCATATGGAAAATTACGCCTGAGGCAGTTCCCAGGATGCCAACTTGTGACCATATAGCCTGAAGGTATATAAACCTATTCATCTGTTATATGAGGCTCAAATTTCAATGTCTTTAACCTTGACATTACCTACTGTCACTTACTCTCTTGCTCAAGTAGTACAGCTAAATGACATCTTTTATTCAGATTATAATTTTTCCTGTTACATAGTTAGTACGGTTGAAAAAAGACATGTATCCATTAAGTTCAACCGACTCTACAAGATAAAGAACTCAAGATTCGTACTTTACTGCTGGCTGTTCCCTCAATCTGAGTTCTTCTAGTTGTGTGCCCAGCAGGCCTTGCATATGGGATATCCACATTTATTCACAGAACAGTATCTGGCTGAACGCACAGCATGGAAACAATGAAGGGCTCTATATAATCACATTTCCTACAAGAACTATGTTGATTCAGTGCTTTTTAATGTGATTGCCACTGCCCTTTTTCCTCTCTTGAGACTGGAGTCCAGCTGTCTTCCTCTTAACAATGGGTCTAAGACAGTAATATATTGATTTTCTGTTGAAGGTGCATTAAGTAAAACTAATAACATGTTGCACTTTCTGTAAAGCAGATGTAGGACCTAATCATGGACATGTTCATTCATGAGATGTTGTAGAAGACCTACTGAAGGTGATAAATGGCTGAGCACTTTAGGATCTGGGTACTCTGGGCAACTTTACTGCATCCTGTTCAGTTGCATTAGGACCTGGAGGCCCCATTAGAGGCTTTAGAATGAGTATTCTTCTCCATGATCACACTGTCTCTAGGTCTGTGATAGATGACCTTGACAATACTTCATCAACTAATCAGAGATGTTATGTGTGTATGCCTGAAAAGTCTATAGCAACATCCTGGGATATAAAAATAAACCCCTTCACTATCCTAGACCACCGGTGATGTAACCATAATCCCATTTACTGCCCGTGAAAAAAAGGGATGTGCTCATTAGCCCACTCACTAGCCTAAGAAGCCAACAGTTGCAAAATGGCCATTATAATATGTCAACAGGTAGATTACTTTATAGATGGCATAGAAGGTGTCTCCCTTTAAAACCATTCTTTATCAGTCAGAGAAGAGAAACATGTAAGAAAAAAAGTGTTGGAAGTTCCAAGTATGCCAATGGGACCCTCAGCTGTCTGTCCCTGTCTTTTATTAGAGCAATCTTGCAATCATTGAATACATGTTCTCTCATCATTTTGGTGATTTCTGGCTAATCTTTAGATACTTGTAGGAAAAGGTTCATGTTAGCGCAAACATGTTTGTTATGGACTAAAGCTTACAGATATATATACAATGAGTCGGGTTAGTTCACATTGAAAACTGAAATGGCAAACATAATTAAGTCATATTGCTTGGATCATATCTTAAACTATAAGGATCTGTAAGTCAAGACCCTCACTAATCTTGAGACGTAAAGGGGCTGTTCCATCACAGATATTGATGGCATATTGATAGGATATGTCATCAATGTTAGATAAGTATGAGTCCCAGAGGTTGGATACGGCTGTACTCGGAACTCCCATTGAAAATAATTGTCTGTTCAGATCGGAGGTTGCATATTGAGGCAAGTGGTGCAATGGCATCATCAAAACACCACCTGCCTGAAGTGCCAATCACAACATTCAATCATGTTTTCCTTGCACTCCTTGAGGAACTTTAATGATTTTGGCTGTTGAAAATAACCCTTTTAGTTATAGGGGTATTCCCATTTCATTGATTAGTTTTAAACAAGTAGTCAAAGATTAATAAAGACTTAACAAATACATTGCTGTTCTTATTTTGCTTCCCTTCAGAGTTGAAGCAGATCTTATCTCCTGCTTGTGCATTTAGGCTTTCTTTGGTTAATGTCCACCTATACCAGGCTCAGCTGAGCTGACAAACTGAAATATATGAAACCTTTAGAGCTCTGTAGCCTATTGCACTACTGTTTAGAAACCTCCAGCACTAATGTTCATCTAATGAGGATGAGCTAAGATCAGCAAATATGATATGCCAATCAGTACTATAGAGCTGCCCACATCCTAATCAGGAAGTGTGAGCCTGAAGCTAGCTGTGGCTCTGTGAAACTGCATGGTGAGACAACCCCTAAAAGTGCTGTTGTTACTGCACAGTACTTGAGAGGGAGTGCTGCTGTGTATGGAAATCTAACAACCCCACTCAGTGGAAGCCACTTTGTTTTTTTTCTGCACATAAGCTTCTACCCCTTCTTTGAGGAAATCCATGGGGGTCCCTGAGGTTGGACCCCCATTAGTTCAATGAGTGATGGCATTTCACAGCAATATACCATCAATTATGATCACCAGAACCCCCCTTTGAAAATGTTTTAATAAAGTTGTCTACCATCAGTGAACGATGCAGCATCTTTAAAGAATGTCTCATGACATAGCCGCTTAACATAGACATTTATTTGTATAAATTTAATGACACAGCAGCTTTAATATTCTTTATGTTGTATAGATCCATTATGAGTACAGTAAAAATTTATAGATAAGCTTTTATTGGGAACCTATCCCATTAAAAAATATAGGCTCCATTAAAACTGTCAGTAAGAGCATTCACTAGAAAGCATACTGTACATAGTACCCTGGAGCTTCGCTCAGACAGGAAGATTATTTATTTTTATGCCTATTGATGTTCACCGACATTTCATCATGGCCCCCAGAAATACACAGAACCAATAATTAATTCTCAAGGTCAGTGCTGAATGATTTGTACAGTATCCTGTGAAATATATTGATATATTTCTACACATAATACTCATTTGGTCTATGAGGCCCAGTATAAAATTTAAAAAAATGGACACAGAAAACACCAATGAGTAATATTCACCTAAAGCTCCACCACTGGAGCCACTAACAACTGCATATCACAACATTACTATTAGGAAACACTTTAGATGTGGAAAAATCCTATTGTAGCCTCTAGCTCTGCAAGAGATTTAAAAGATCAGCCTTGAAAATCAAGCCAAGACTATAGGCTTCCAGTTTCGGCAGTCCCTGGTCTGTCACTGGTCTCCAATGTATAAGCTGTTGACAGATCCACTTAAAAGTCACAGAGAGTTTGGAATTAGCCTGATCACAAGTACTTTAGAATAGATCCAAATGTGAATTTTGATTTTTAAAGGGACACTTTCATCAAAAAGGAGTATTACAGGTGTTTGTGTACTACTGTCATGAAAATGATGATTGCCGCTCTGTATAGTTTATATAGTGACTCATGAGTTCTAGCTATAATCATTATCATGACAGTAAGTACAGAGCTGGGGGGGAATACACACTAATGTCAGCACATAGACCCTAGCAGTGATAACTGTGGAGTGAAGTCCTAGATTGCAGTGCAGTCTGGGAGTTGTAGGAAAGAGATGCTGGAGAACTTCTGACATTCCCAAAAGCAGGAAGTTTCACTTCAAAAATCTTATGGATTTGGATCTTATGATAGATGAATAATGAGGTAAAATTGAGGTAAAATAAAGGTAGTGGAATAGCTCTACTTTTTACTATTAAAGCAGTGTTTATAGTGTTGTATTAAATCTTTAAACTCCCAGAAAACCACTTTAAGCTTATTTTTTTATAATCCTGTCACAAACATTGACACCGGTTTCCATCCATTTGTTTTTCATTTGTTTTGTTGTCTATTTTCTATTTTTGAGGCATATTGCTTTGCATTTGTTGTCCTGACAGCATTACGTCTTCCTTGGTCTATCTGTATGTTCTCCTTTTATAATATTTTAGTATTATAAATTTTACACACAGCTGACTGCTTACACACACTGCATGTTGGATTTCTGTTTTGAAGTTTTTCTTAAATCCATTCCATTATTTCATTTTCCAACTCTCTTCTTAGGGCCATGTTTCCTTTCAATTCGTCCAACAGTTTAGGAAGGTTGATAAGCACTTTCCGTTTTACCCACAGACCTATTCCCACTTTTAGACTTATGTTGGTATTCATTTTAGAAATACAAATTACAAGATGATTTTATAATTTTCTTTTTTTTTTAAATCTTTAGTGATTCCATAATTTTTTTCTCTTGACTTCACCTGGAAAGCATAGAGCTTTAATTAAAATAAATATTACTAATAGACAGTCACTAGTTCAGTATATTGACTAAAGTCTTCTATTGTGTCTAAGGTACCCCCAGCGCAATGCTGGAAAATATATTGATTTATATATCTAGCCACTAAGTACTAGAGGTTTTCCAAGACTACAATACGAGAGGTGTACATTAAAGATTTCCCTTGACCAACTTCTATTTATCACAGGATGCTGAAACTGTGTAATGATATAAGTCCCTATAGGTCACGTGCCACTTTGCAACTCATAAATGATAACGGTCTTGATTTTATAGGTGCAGTGGTGGTGTGAGGTTTGATAATGGACCCAGTGGAATACAGAGCAGTTATCAAGTTCCTTTACTTAAATTTCCACACATCAAAGGAGACGATCAATGAGATGAAAGAGGTTTATAGTGATGATTCCTCATCAAATGATGTAGTCAAGAACTGGTATCGTCAATTCAAATGTGGTCGGACTTTGGTGCAAACAGTTCCAATTCCGGGGCAACCCCACTCTGCTATTGATGAACACACCATCCAGCAAGTGGAGGTCGCCATTTTGGAAAATCAGGCAGGCAAGGTCATGCTCACAGTATTTTGGGACCAGCACAGAGTAGTATTGATTTCTTAGCAAAGGGTACCATGTTCACTGGGGCATACTATGCTTCACTGCTGTGGAAATTGCGGGAGGCATTCAAAGCCAAGAGACGTGGCATGCTCACCAAAGGTGTCTGACTTCTGCCAGACAATGCACCAGTTCACAACTCACCTGTGGCCCAAGTGGAAGCGTACTCCTGCTACAGCATCCCCCCTATTCACCCAGCCTCGCACCATTGGACTTCCACCTCTTTCCAACAATGAAGTTATTTTTGATGGGCAAGCATTTTTTCAGATGATGAGACTGTGATTTCCTTAATCACAACGTGGCTTTTGGAGCAACCTGTCGACTTCTACAAGCGAGGTGTTTACAGCTGCTTAAAGAGATGGGAGAAGTGTGTGTCCCTAGATGGCACTTATGTACAGAAGGACTAATAACTGTGCCAAGTTTCATTGCTCTCAGTCCACAGGAATTGGGTCAAGAGAAACGCCCCTCGTATTAATAGGCTTAGGATAGTACATCAAGGCTATCATATTGGTAGTGATTTGACCCACAGCATCGTTCATTTAGTTAATCAGGAGCGGGTGCCATCCACATTATAATCCTGGAAATTACCTTTAAAAGGGTTGTCTGATTTACAAAACTCATTTTCAAACGCCGTATTAATCCTATTCTATCCCACCAGTAACACACATCCCCATAAAAAGTAGTCAAAAAGAAATGTATAAACACAGTGTATTGTCAATTGTGGATGTGTACAAGCCTCTAATGGCCTGGCACAAAAGAGAGCCTTGGAACAATTGGTCTGACACACAGGAGAAAGATAGTGGGATGTGGGATCGCGAGGAAGAACTAGTCTGGCACACAAGAGGGCTGGAAAAGGAACAGTTCTGTCTTGTAGCAGAAAAAGCGTGACCTATTTCTTGGCACACCATCAACAGAAACATAGCTATGCGCCTCCTTCACCAAGTTCAGAGATACAATTTGCTGTCGTAGTCCTGTATTTATATACCCTGACTAAGGCAAAATAGCTTCTCATTAGCCAAACAGATTTTTCGCTGCTACACATCAAAGGACAGATGTAGAGATAAATATCTTTTATCCCCATTTTGGTTAAAGGGGTTTTGCCACGATGTAATGTTGACGTGGGATCCTCCAAAATGGGTATTTAATCACGTTTCTAAATATATATGTTTACAAAAAGTGAAGCCTCTGAGAGCTACAGCATTGCTCAGTCCCCCTTAGTTTCCTGAAACTTTAAATTAGACACGACCAGAAGAGCTGACAGGCCGCGCTTGCGTGAAACTCTTCTTATCTGATAACAAGGAAAATGAATGAGCTTCAAGGGGCTGTGGAGAAAAGTGCAGTGTATGAGCCTGTGTCTTGATGTATAGAGAATCCACTGTTATAATGTTATTATTTCAGTTAAGTTTTGAGACGCTCCCTTATTCCTCACTCTCTGCTCACCCCCTCCCTCTCTCCCCTGCAGCCTTCATGACTCAGCATGATTTGTTTATATTCTACTCCCGTGCTGATAAGGAGGTAAGTAACTCACGTCCTGGCAAAACCCTTTTAAATAACATTAAATAAATGTTTTGGCTCAATATTGACTTATACTACAAAGTATACCTTTCTAGTATAGTAACCAGAGTATAAGGTTATGTTCACACAGTGTCTTTGCGGACATATTTCGGGGTGTAATTGTGCTGCAATATGCCTGAAGTACGACTCACAAATAGGGCAATTCATAGTTCTTATTGAGAGCTATGATTACTTGCCGTTTTTTTTCCCCGGACAGTACATGCCAAAGGGGAATCAATAAAAAGGGGAAGTGAAAAGGGGCTTCACACGCCATTACAAGTCCCACTTCAGGTGTACTCCAAAACACCTGCCCAAAAGCGGAATCACGTAGGTGCCACTATACGCCACTATACACCGGGGTTATGCCGTGTGAACATACCCAACAGCAGCAGTACACAAAGCCCAGTCAAAACAAACCTACTCCCTTGCATTGCTGAGGTTTCCATTCATAGACTGACGATAAATTTTATTGGGAATTGCTGCTCTTGGTTATTGCTTTTGTCTGCCTTCATTAAATGGTTCATGCAAATAAATAAACTAGCAATCGATAAACATTTAACTACACACAGTCTTTTTACAAAGGGGAAAAGGTCCCAAAGGGCACTAACCTGCCTTTACAATCCATCTGATGAAACCAGAGCAAAAGGGGAAATCAATACCCAAATATTTTACAACTGTTAAAATGTACGGGCACATTTTCAGTGGGGATAAAAAAAATCACAGACAGCAAATTTCTCTATACACATAAACAAATTGTATATTACGTAATCACAGTTCAGGAAATAAATCATTTTTCCGTAAAGTTAATTTTATGTCCTTAATAGTTAAATAGAGAAACCCCAAAAGAAATGTTCCTCAAGTTTAAGTGGGTCAGATAGAAAAAATATTTAACACACAAGGGCTTTCCTGTGACACGTATTTGGTTGATTATTTGCAGATCAATTTCCCAACACTGATCCGCCAATCACCAAAACATTTTTCTAGTAAAAACCTCTTAACTGAGGTGCATGCAGTATTGGGTCTAGAGCGCAAAATTTACATACAGTGCGGTATTACATTACTCCCTGTACTGTACTGTGCCCGGAGACGGGTCCCTTTTAACACCAGGTGAGGGCCACATTTTTTTTTTTTCTGGTACATTTTGTATAAATTCATGACCCAAAAACCCCCCTTTTTCCCCACCGAGAAAGTAAATTTTCCCTTTTCCGCAGCTCTTTCTGACTTTTATATATGAGAACTTGCTTTATATGTATTAATTATCTGCCTAACTTTCTTTACTCTGTGTTTGCATCATGTTTTGGGGCCTCTGAATTACCAGTTTTTCATAAAGTTATGGTTTCAAAATACAATTGTTTCAACATACAATGGTCGTCACGGAACCAATTAATATTGTGTGTTGAAGAACCACTGTATTGTATAGTTCTTACACACGGCAATATTTTTGAAGGGGATTAAAATTTCTTTTTTTGTGAAAAGATTATGCAGTGGGAGAAAGGTCAATATTTGTGTCACATGCAAAGGTTTCCTACGGTTTTAAATGGTCCCTCAGTCTGGTTCAGTAGCTACACATTCATAGGAAAGACTGCTAACTTGACGATTGTCCAGAAGACAGCCTTTAAAAGTCTTACAAGGATTACTTTTTATGTTAAAGATTTTTTCAAAAAAATTGCAGTTTCCCAATGTGTTCCATTACGGGTCCTATTATTCCAGATTCCCCTCTTTTATGGGGTCATCAATCCTCTTTGTTATAGAAAAAGACCTTACAATCCTCCCGATAGGGTTTCATCGCTGGGGTTTCCCAATGTCCCCCTGGGGTTCTTGCCCCCATACTAAAAAGGACAGTAGAAAACCATAAACACCCCCCCTGAATTTAAAAAATGAAACCCAAAAAACAGGAATGAAGTAAATGAACAGTGTATAGACAACCCCTTTAACACCTTCCCCAAAGAGGGGAAGCCCAAAAGGTCATTGCAAAGAACAGCTGTCACAAGTGCGTGTCAAAACATAGTAATGGGGAAAACACATGGGGAAAAAAAAAAAAGTGGTCGAAAAACGCACAAGCAAAAGGGGGATCACAGCCTTGAAAGGGTGGGGGAAGAAAAAAGGGCCTTCAAGAAAATTTGGAGGGAATTTTACAAGGATGGAAAAAACTACAATCCAAACTGCTTCAAGGGGGTTTTCTAACTATTCATTCTTTTTTAACTCATCCTTTTTTTTTTTTCGGGTTTTTTTTTAAATTTTGGGGGGGGGTGGGGGTTTCGGTACTATGGGGCCCGCAGTGATGAGCAGCTGGGACCCAGGTCTGTAGCTATAGCCCGGGCCGCCATACAGGGGGTACAAACCGTACCCCTATGGGGCCCCGGTGGAATAAGGGGGGCCCCGGGAACGGGGGCCCCCCTTTTTCCCCCACGGCAGAGGGGGACGGCGGCGCGGCCACCAACCAGGCTCCGCCTGGCCCACAGTGTGGGCCCCGGTTGCGGGGGGCCCCGGGAGGCCCAGGCGTCCCTCCCCGGGGCCCCGGCCCCGCATCCGGTCTCTGCACCCCGGGGCCCTGCGTCCCCCAGCGCCCAAGACCGGGCCCCCGGGAGCTGGGGCTAATGTCCCCCCACCCCGGGGCTGCGCGGTGTCACGGAGCACAGGGCCACAGCGCTGCGCTCCGTAACTCCCCGCAGGCTGAACGCATTAGGCCCTTTAGCCTGCCGGGACCCGGCCCCTACTGCTGACGTAAAACGGCCCGGTGACGCCTTCCCCCCGCGCCCCTATGCAGGGGACAGGAGCCGGGGCCTCCGGCAGGGGCCCAGG